>SNQJ01S0177152.1:17136-36991 GCA_010110895.2 Picea sitchensis | reverse complement strand
TATAACAAAACCCACGCCCATATGTTGATAATATATTTATAATATATAAATTATATATATTATATATATATATACATATATATAATTTATATATTATAAATATATAAATTAAAAAATAAATAAAAAACAAAACATAAAACATTATAACAAAACCCAAGCCCATATGTTGATGCATATCCCGACCGCGCCCATATGTTGATCCAGATCCAAGCAACACAGAGGACCCGCGGTCATATCCCTGCACGCCCATATGTTGATGCATATCCCCGCACCCATATGTTGATCCATATCCCCACAACACAAAGCACCAGTCATATCCCTGTGACAACAGACTGGCCATAGATGGAGAAAGAAGATGCAGAGAGAGGATAAAGAATAGTGCACGAACAAACTAGGAGAGAGAGGTCGCGAACATAGGAGAAAGAGGGCACTGAAAGAGAAGAAAGAGGTCGAGTGCCTTAGCCCTAGCAATGACACAAGGAAAGGTAGATTTCCATGACCAGAGATGCCTCGCTCTTTTCATGAGACAAATGTTAATGATTTTTCTTATATACCTAGTTTCTTCCGTCCATTTTCAAGCTTTAAAACCCACAAATCAATACCATAAAGAACCCTCGGGGGAATATTTCTGAAATAGTAGAGATGAAGTGTGGCACATAACAAGGGTAAACCTAGTGGATAATTCTTTTGTCCATGTAATGTGTTCATATATTTCAAGTCATTGTCATCTTCTCCAGATCATGCCACATACCCTTTGACTTTGCTGGTGTATGGATCATGCCCTCTAATCAGTCTTTGCGACCTGTAAAAATGAGGAAAGTCAAACCATGTTGAGAAGAATTGTTTCAAAATGCATTAGGATCTTTCCAAATCCAATAATAAGGAAACTCAATATTCTAGGGACAATGAGGTTTCTATTGTTTCCTATTCAACCTAGTCCTATAACCATCTTAACCCACACTCGTAAGAATTTAGTTGTGCAAATAATGGTTTCCTCTAAATAAGATTTCCTGCCAATCTACACTACAGGTGTGGGGAACAACGACCAAACCCTTGCAACTGCATTCCAAAAATATTCAAACTCAACCAAAATAGTGATTGACCTTGAAGGAGGATTGAGTCACATAAGAATAGTGACTTTATCTAGACCTTTCTCTAAGTACACTACCCTGTTTGGATATATGTTTTTCTGGGTACATTTCCCTATTAGCCATATGTTTCTATTGCACATAGCACCATTTGGTGTGACATACCTTTATGAAATATACATGATTAGTATATCTTTATCTTAGGGAATTTTCTGAGCATCTAAAATTCAAAAATGACAAAACAAAAGTGCCATGAGTCAAAATGGTATTACATTCAAAATTCAAAATTAAAATGTTCAAACATATACATACAAAAAATATTTATTGGTACTTTCTCATAATTTAGCAATCAATAGTGCCAATACTAGATAATAGACTCGTGTACTACTTTTCCATGATATAGATCAACATAGATCCTTGGTCAAGACACCTTCTTGGTAATCATTTCTCTCAAGTTGTGGCTCATGTGTTGGGTTTATAACTGGAAGAAACTCAACAATCTCATTAGTTCAATCATTTCATACACATGTATATAGGATTGTTTTTGAAGTGATCCATTTTTTTATGAATTTCCTTCTACCCTACATTTTATCAAGTAGCCAAATGAGTGCATTATGATTGTAGACCAAGATTTTTCCTTCTTAGATCGTTTAATTAATGTATCTTCAATAAAATAATAAAATCATAAATGCCCCAATTCCTCTCATGGGACAAGGCACTATTTACTTGTAGAAGTAACCATACAACAAATACTTATATCTCTATAACATGCCCATTATGAAGCGATTACAAGTCTATTGTATCCTTTCCAAACCACCCACCACACAAAGCCTCCATGCTGTATAACACTCATCACCCACACACATTAAAAACAATGAAATCAAGTGAAAATAAAGGATACTTATAGGATGGTGCACCCACACCAAGAGCAAGAAGACCCCTACCCCTACCAATTCAAGCCACTCTTGTTGATCTCAAGGTCAAACTTAACACCATGATGATTTTGCTATTTGTAAGCACCAAGACAGGTGAAAAAACTAGTCTCCTTGCCTTCCCTAGGTATTGGCACATGTAATAGGGGCAAATGATAACCCTCCCATACCTAAACTTGAAAAATTCTATGGATTCTATGAATTATTGTGAATTTTGAAGATGATGCTTAATGTGATCCAACTAATGGAATTTACATTTGAAATGAATCACTTCTTATATTGTATTTGAATTGTGTACATGCCTCCGGATTGATACTTATGTTGGCTCACTTGTACCTTACTTTAAACGATGTACCTGACATGTATATGACTTGGATTGAGCCTTGTTCCTTTCGAGGATGTTGAGGAAGCCCCTTGTACACTTGATGGAGGTCATCCCACTTATATGAGGTCATTGGGATACTTTTTAGATCATTACACCCTTTGGGATACAAACTCAAGATCCTCTTCATCTTTTCAATCTAGGAATAGATTTATCCTTCTAGGTCCTTGGTATTTTTGTTGCTACACCCTTAACCTCCCAATATTTCCATCTTTTTCAATGCCAAATTTGCAAAATCCCTTTGCTCTAACAATGTTTTGAACTTGAAATCCCTTTCACTAATGACTAACCTACCTCTTTATTACCTCCTCCAATCGTTTGTTTCCTCCAGAGAATCTAAGATAACTCACAAGAAATTGTTGTCAAGATATTTACATCCATAGTTGTTAGTTTTCACTCAACCACATTGCATAGGGTGTAGTTGTACTTCCTCCTAGTCACCAAGCTTATTGTTGCCCCACAATAGTACTAATGTGAAGTGTGGAGGGCATGCCTCTTTGATTTCAAACCCCATAGTCTATACCTTTGCATCCACATTGGTATATAGCTCCACATCAACACTCCACTTCACTTTCCTTTGCACTTAACATAGCCCCTTACTTTTTATGTGATTTCTTGTATGTGCATCAACCTTATCCGTAGCCTTTACATCATGTCACCCTTTTTACTTATCCTTTTCCTTGTAGGTGCAAAGTAAAAAGTTCAAAGATATGAACTTCCCGTCAATACATTCTTAGCTCTGCATGAATAAAACTTTCTAAAGAAAAATAATAGGATTTTGGCCAAACTTGCAAAGGAGGTTTTGTTGAAGGCCTTAAACCTTGTAAAACTGTAGCTTACAACACTAAAATTGAACATAAATAATTAAAAAAAACCATTAAAGAGAACCTTCTTTATTATTGGTCCATTTAGGATTGAACCACACATCCCCATTGGGAGTATTTTGGTCTATAAGCTTCATCCCCTTCTAGTTCTTCCACCTCTTCAAGCAATGGAAGTTGGATGATGCATAATGTAGGAATGGATGGAGTTGTGTGGAAATGTGGGATGTATGTTGCGTTCACAACATATATTCACAACATGTGGATTCATAATCAAAACCCCCCCTTTATGAATGAATTACGTGATAAGTTCTTGGTCAACAAGGTGAATCCCTCGTGATCCTTATGAGTATTCAAGATGTGTATGGTGGTCTCTATAATCATAAAAGTTTACTATGTTAGAAATGATGACATTTGATTCAACGTTGTATAGGTGTACTAAGTGAACTATGACATTTGCATGGTATTTTTAAAATTTGGGTCATTTTTTAGTACTGCACACATAATAATCTATCAAGAAATTATTTCTTTGCTTAAAACCTCTTGTTCCTTCCCATAGCTAGTTTTCATCAAAGTTTAATTTCTTGCATTTCATTTTCCTCTTGCATGGTTTAAAGAGTCGAGTCAAAACACCATCAGTTTCACGACCACTCCTTTGAGTAACAACAACCTAAAATCAAGCGTTAATTAAAATTTATCTAGCAACTTTTATAGGGCTCTTCAAACAAACATAAAGCCTTGAGTTAGGGAGTGAAATCCAGTTTCTATATCACTGATTTTGGGAAGCCATTCTAACACAAGGGTCAATCACGAGGTCGCATTGGGGCCCTTAGAGTAATCAACCCTACATTTTTGGTCTTGGTGACGACTGTTGACTGTCCCCCCTCTGCTTTGGTATAGTAGGTGGTACCATAGAGGCCATAATATTTTAGACTTCCTACAAAAGGTGAAAACACAGGGAAGGTGGTGTTGTACTTGGGATCGATGTTGGCTAGACTCACTCGGGCTCCTTGGAGGGTTTCCCACTGCCCGGTGAGGTAACTTGCACCAAGGCATTAGTTCGTTAAGCAGGTTGTCAACATAACTTTCCCACTCACCGAAACTCAACCCCTTCACGCATCGATTCTGCGATGTTGGATTCCATCACCAACTAGCGCTTCTTTGTGAGAAGGTTTGTTTGCATGCTTGACTCCTAGATTAATTAGCGCGTGTTGTTTTTTCTCCTTATTTGGCCTTAGGATTGAGTTTGTGTCTAATGGCATCAATTTCAGGTTAATTCCTCATTTGATCAATACAAAATATGGATACAATTAAAATAAAAGGTAATAAAGAGGTAACAAATAGCTCATACCTAACTTACGTCTTACAATTCTCCAACATTGTTATTTACACTTAGTGCAACAAACACCAAATGGAATGATTTATACAAGGTCAATGGAGAATTTTATTGGAAAATTCAAAATATTATCATAAACCCACATCTCACATATTTGTACATGCACCGTAGATTCACAATCTTTCATGAAGAGGTCTGAGAGAAATGCCTCCATGCAAAATTGTCCACATCAGAATTTTCCACTACTTCCAAGGGGTTGTAACCGGGAGTGAGGGGTGCTCTAGCTGAAATCATATCCTAGAAATCCATCAGAGTGGATGGTTCCTCAATCTGAGTCTCGGTTTTCATTTTATTCCTAGTTGCAAGTCGCATCCCAAACCATTTCGGGGACTCTTGGTAATTCCTCCTCGGGGCATAAAATATTAATGGAGTAGAATTTTTGAGCTCTATGAGATTTTGCATGCTTTTTTAGGCATGGAATATGTGACCACATTGTCCATTTTCTCTCAAGGCTTGGTTTCATAAATTGGACCCCCAAATCCAAATGTTGCATTGCTTCTTATTGAGCAAAGCACTAGTTATCGAAATCGATGAAAAAAAAAACTTTCGAGGGGTTGGAGCTGGGAGTGACGGGTGCTATAACTAAAATCCTATGCCAAGAAACCAACATAGATGACGGTTCCTCAATCTGAGCCTTGGTTTTCATTTTATTCCTAGTTGCAAGTCTCATCCCAAACCGTTTCGGGGACTCTTGGCCAATTCTCGCTCAGTGCATAAAAGACTAACAGAGCAACATTTTTGAGTTCCATGAGATGCTGCAAGCTTGTTTAGGCATGGAATAGGTGACCAAATTATCCATCCACTCCCGAGGCATGGTTTCATAAAATGGCCCCTTAATCCAAATGCTGCATTGCTTCAAATTGAGTAAAACATTAGTTGTCGAAATCAATAAGTAAAGCAACTTCTAAGGCATGGAACACGTGAGTGAGGGGTGCTCTAGATGAAATCCTATCCCAGGAATCCATAGGAGTCGACGGTTCCTCAATCTGAGTCTCGATATGCATTATATGCCCAGTTGCAAGTCGCATCCCAAACCATTTCGGCGACTCTTGACCAATTGCTCCTGAGGGCATAAAAACCTAACGGGGAAACATTTTTGAGTTCTGTGAGATGATAAAAGATTGTTTAGAGATGGACTAGGTGACTATAGTTTCCATCTTCTCCCGAGGCATGGTTTCGTAAATTGGACCCCTTAATCCAAATGTTGGTTTGCTTCAAACTGAGAAAAACACTAGTTCTCAAAATCAATGAGTAAAGAAACTTTCGAGGCATGGCACCTGAGAGTGAGGGGTTCTCTAGCTGAAATCCTATCCTAGGAATCCATCGGAGTCGACGATTCCGTAATTCGAGTCTTGGTTTTCGTTTTATGCCTAGTTGAAAGTCGCATCCCAAACCATTTCGGGGACTCTTGGAAATTCCTCGAGGCATAAAAGCCTAACAGAGAAATTTGTTTGAGCTCTATGAGATTTTTCATGCTTGTTTAGGCATGGAATAGGTGACCACATTGTCCATATGCTCCAGAGGCATGGTTTCGTAAATTGGACCCTTAAATTCAAATGTTGCATTGCTTCTTACTGAGCAAAGCGTTAGTTATCGAAATCGATGAAAACAACAACTTTTGAGGGGTTGGAACCGGGAATGAGGGGTGTTGTAGCTAAAATCCTATGCCAGGAATCCAACAGAGATGATGGTTCCTCAATCTGAGTCTCGGTTTTCATTTTATGCCCAGTTGCATGTCGCATCCCAAACCATTTCGGGGACTCTTGGCCAATTCCCGCTCAAGGCATAAAATACTAACATAGAAACATTTTTGAGTTCCACGAGATGCTGCAAGCTTGTTTAGGCATGGAATAGGTGACCAAATTATCCATCTTCTTTTGAGGCATGGTTTCGTAAATTGGCCCCTTAATCCAAATGCTGCATTTCTTTAAATTGAGCAAAACACTAGTTCTCGATATCAACGAGTAAAGAAACTTCCGAGGCATGGCATCCGTGAGTGAGGGGTGTTCTAGCTGAAATCCTATCCCAGGAATCCATCAGAGTGGACGGTTCCTCAATCCGATTCTTGATATTTTTTATATGCCCAGTTGCAAGTCGCATCCCAAACCATTTCGGGGACTCTTAGCCAATTTCTCCCGAGGGCATAAACACCTAACAGATCAACATTTTTGAGTTCCGTGAGATGCTGCAATATTGTCTAGGCATGGACTAGGTGACTATATTTTCCATCCTCTCCTAAGGCATGGTTTCATAAATTGGACCCTTTAATCCAAATGTTGGTTTGCTTCAAACTGAGAAAAACACTAGTTCTCGAAATCAATGAGTAAAGAAACTTCCGAGGCATGGCACTTGGGAGTGAGGGGTGCTGATGTAGGAGCATCGTAAGAAGCCAACAAAGAATGTGCAAAGGCAGAAGACAACTGAAATTGCACCAATGCATATTTTGAGGATGTTTTGAATTTGAATGAAGAAACTTTAATGTAATAGCTAGGGGATGTAATTGCCCTTAAATGTTTTGAGTTGTAAAACAGATCTCGAGTGTTGCTCTCATCTGTCGGATATGGAGGAATTTATTTGTATTGAATGTAAAGTAGGTAGCTTTTACTTCTGATTAGATAGCTTAGAGTTGTAGGAGGAAAAATTCGTAAAAGACACCCTCGCTTGTATCATTGTATTATGAAGAATTTCTGTAAGCTGTTGAGCTATAGAAGAGAAGAGCATAGAAGAACAAAGATGGTAGGATTGTATGAGACATATAGCTTTTGATATTGAACCATGTACAAGAACACTGAGTTAATATAAGAAATATTTGACTCAAGTTCATGGTGTTATTATGCTTACTGTTTACATCTGTTGAATGGTATGTTTGCAGTTGTTTTGTTTCTCTATTATGCATTTATTTCAATGCGATGTGTATGCTTGCGATTTCATGTTGAATGTATGAAGTCTGTGAGGAGAGAAGTATGAGTTTCAATTGTTTCGCGTCCTACGACTTCCTGCAAAGAGTGCAGTGGATGTCCGCAAGGCGTGCATTGATGAAGTTCTGAGTTTTATCTTAGAAAGTTAGGAGGGATACCATTGTTCTTACTTTAGTAGAAGTGCAGGTGTAGCACAGAGCTGTGCAAGGTGTGCACAGGCGAGTGGAAGCCTTAGGCTTTATCAACTAAAGAGGAAGTTTGAAGGAATTCTGTTGCAAATAAGTGCACAGAGTCGAAGGGTCAAATAACCAGAGGTTATTTGTGAATTCTGCAAGGAGTGCGTGGAAGAATCCCTTAGAAATCCTTGAGTTTGCAAGTGAAAGATCAGGAAGGAAAGAACCCTGAAGAGTTCAAGCGAAGGTGAGTGTCGAAGTCACCCAATAGACATAAAATATCAGAAGGTTTGACGCCAGAGTGTTTGGCGGAGGAGTCTTTTAGAAGTCTGAGCGAACGGTGGAAACGCTTCGAGGAGAAGTACTGATTTGCCGAGGACCGTTGGAACCAGTCAACTAGCGAGAATATTAAGGCTGAGTTTTTCTCAACACTCACAATCCCAAGAGGAATATATACCATTGGATTCGGATCAACGAGGGTCGTTGATCTTGTGGTTGAATTTCACTGTTTTAGAATTCGAGAAGTAAAGAAGGCTATGACTCGGAATTGAGAGTTTCAAACTCCCAATTTGCGAAGTCTCGATAGAATCAGGACCATCCGATCGTGGAAGGTGTAAATCCGTTGATTTGTGGAGAAGAGTTATCGAGGTTTTGACCATCAGCGGAGGGAGCCGTTGCATTTGGTTTCGCCGATACGTGAAATCTCGGGTGTCGAAAGATTGGGCCCCAGGTTTTAGTTGGAGGTCACATCATGAAAAAGTCAAAGGGAGGAGTGAGAGACCCGTTATCCTTTTCAAGGTTTCGAGGATTGAAGAGATAAAAGGACTCACATTTGGGATAGCGAAGTCATGAAAAATGAAGTACCCTTTTGGGTAAAGGTTGTGGTCTTATCAACGATCACGTGGGTGAGAGTTGGCACTTAGTGCTTTCTCGCATAGGCATAGCTCCAAAGAATGACATGTGGATAAACACTTGTGTGTTGGAGATTCCTGCGGGGAATCAAAGAGTCAATCAGACTCGAAGGGTGATTAAGAATGATCCTAAGACTGGGAGGTCATGCAAAGCCTGCTGAGGCAGGGGGTTCTGCATCAAGAGTGGTATCAGAGCACAGATTCTAAATTCTACGTGGAACAGATTTGAACAATGCCACCCATAAGACGTCAATATAGACAAATGCCCGATCCAACTGTGGAAAGGGAAATGAGAGAACTCCGTGCTCAATTAGATTCTATGGTGACAACACAGAGACAAACAATTTATTCTGGAGATGTTAGTGAAGCCGAAAGCGAAAATGAGGCTGGAGCTAAAGAAGAAGTTGTAGCTGAAGATGCTGCAGAAGAATGTCTATTCAGAGCTGTTACAAGAATCAGAGCCAGAGAAAAGATGGATATTCCGATGTATGAAGGAAAATTAAATGTTGAAGAGATGTTAGATTGGTTTAGAAATCTAGATAAGTAATTCGACTATGAGGATGTCGAGGAAGATAATAAAGTTAAACATGTCATCACTAGACTTAAAGGGCATGCAACATTATGGTGGGATGAACTGCAGGTTGATAGGTATTGCAAAGGCAAGCAAAGAATCAAAAGATGGGATAGAATGGTTGAAAAAATGAAAGCCAAATTTATACCCAGGGACTACCAAATTAATTTGTTTCGAAGAGTGCAGAACTTGAGACAGAAATGGATGACAGTGAAAGAATACACTGAGAAATTTTACAGACTCAACATTAGAGCTAGTCATTGTGAAAGTGATGATGAAAAGGTTGCTAGATATATGAATGGTCTGAGATATGACATTCAAGATGAGATGAGAATGATGACAATAAGGAATGTGGAAGATGCTTATCAAATGGCCCTGAAGGCTGAAGAGAAATTGGCCCGAAAGCAAGGTCAAAGAGGTCGAGGTCGAAGTCAGAGCAGAGGAAAAGCAATTTCCTAGGATAGAACTCAGAAGCCAAAGGAAGAAGAAAATAAACCTCATACTCACCCTGCAAGAGGAGGAAGTTCATAGGGGAGACAATATGCCGACATGAATACTTTTCCGAAACCAGAGGAAGAGGAAGAGGCAGAGGAGGCGAGATAAAATGTTTTGTCTGTGGAAAGATTGGACATTAATCTTTCGAATGTCCTGATAAAAAAGGGGATGGAGGCAAAGATCACATTTCAGAAGTGCAGAGGCGAAATGTTGAGGAAGAATATGCAGAAGGAAAAAGATCCTTAATGATGCGGAAAATTCTCTTAAAGCCAGAGAAAGAGATAGAGAATCCCGTCCAAAGAAACAATTTGTTCAGAACTACTTGCAAGACCAAGGACAGGGTATGCAAGGTAATAGTGGACAGTGGAAGCACAGATAATATAGTATCCATAGAGATGGTGGAGAATCTGGAATTGGAGACTTTCACATTCGAGCCCATACAAAGTCTCGTGGTTACAAAAGGGACATCAGGTAACTCTCACTAAACAATTTTTAACTGAATTTAAAATAGGGGGATATAAGGATGAAATTTTATGTGATGTTATTCCCATGGATGTCTGTCATATTTTGTTGGGGAGACCATGGAAATATGACATAAATGTTGTTCATGATGGGATAACGAACACATACACCTTGGAGAGGA
Organism: Picea sitchensis; assembly: GCA_010110895.2. Lineage (NCBI taxonomy): Eukaryota > Viridiplantae > Streptophyta > Pinopsida > Pinales > Pinaceae > Picea > Picea sitchensis. Next base: position 26,661 of record SNQJ01S0177152.1, on the reverse strand, counting down.
ATGGTAGAACACATATGTTAATGCCAATTAAAGATGAGAAGGTAAAGGCAGAAGCCAACAATACTATACTTCTCATGAGTGGGAAGGAACTTCTTGAGGAAGTCAAGAAATATGAAGAAATGCAGTTTGCGGTGGTGAGAAAACCTAGAGTCATCTTAACCAGTACCAAGATAGATGATCTACCTGAGGAAATTCAAGAAATGCTGGAGGAATTTGATGACATAGTAGTGGAAGAATTACCTTGTTCGTTGCCACCCATCAGGAGCATAAGTTATCATATTGATCTTATACCTGGAGAAAGTTCATCAAACAAAGCAACGTATAGATTGACGCTGCAGGAGAATGAAGAGGTTAAGAGACAAGTCTAGGATTTGATGGACAAAGGGTTGGTCAGAGAAAGTTTGAGTCCATGTGCTGTACCTACAGTGTTAAGTCCAAATAAGGATGGTGGATGGAGAATGTGTATAGACTCGAGAGCTATAGACAAGATCACCATTAGGTATAGATTTCCTTTACCGAGGATGGATGACTTGATGGATTTCTTGAAGGGAGCAAAGTTTTTTTTCAAAAATTTATTTGAAGAGCGGATATCATCAGATTAGAATGAGGGAAGGTGATGAATGGAAGACAACATTCAAAAAAAATGAAGGACTGTATGAATGGCTTGTCATGCCGTTTGGTTTGACGAACATGCCAAGTATTTTTATGAGGATTATGAACGAAGTCTTAAAAGATTTCATTAGGAACTTTGTAATCGTGTATCTTGATGATATACTAATCTTTAGTAAGACTGAAGGAGAACATCTGGATCATTTAGCTGCAGTGATGATGATATTACAGCAGGAGAAGTTGTTGATCAATTCGAAGAAGTCGTCTTTCATGAAGACATAACTCATTTATTTGGGTTTTGTAATCTCTTTGAACGAATTGAAGATGGATCCTGACAAGGTAAAAATAATCAGGGATTGGCCATCGCCCAAGAGTATATTTGAAGTTCGAAGCTTCCATGGATTGGCTAGTTTTTACATAAATTTGATCAGGAATTTCAGTGGGATATGTGCACCGATGATGGACACAGTCAAGAAAAGACACAAATCTTTTTATTGGACAGAGGAAGCAGAGAAGAGTTTCAGGTTGCTGAAGGAGAAGATAACTGGACAACCAGTTCTGGTTCTACCAGATTTCAACAAGACATTTCAAGTGACATGTGACGCAAGTGGATTTGCAATTGGAGTGGTCCTAAGCCAAGACAACAGGCCGATTGCATACTTCAGTGAGAAGCTGAATGAAACCAAGATAAAATATTCCACCTATGATAAGGAGTTTTATGCAGTCATACAGGCGTTGAAAAAATGGAGACATTACTTGGTTCCGAAAGAGTTTGTCTTGTATAGCAATAACCATGCTTTACAATTCATAACTCGACAGGAAAAATTGAACCAGAAGCATCTAAAATGGGTTGAATACATGCATAATTTTACTTTTGTTATAAAACATATTTCTGGAACTGCTAACAAAGTTGCTGATGCTTTGAGTAGGAAATGTTTGATTCTGCAGGAGTTTCATGTGAAGACCTTAGGTTTTGATACATTTAAGGACATGTACAGGGATGATGCGGATTTTAAAGAGGCTTATGAAGCATGTGAGAACCCAGTTCTCAGAGACAGAAGCCAATGGATCGAATATTTGATTCAGAATGGACTGTTATTCAAGGGAAATCAATTATGTATTCCAAAGAGTTCTATGAGAGAGAATCTTCTGAAAGAAAAACATAGTGGGGGATTGACTGGACATTTCGGCCATGACAAAACATTCGCGCAATTGAATGGCTCATATTATTGGCCAGGGATACGGACAGATGTCAAGAAATTCGTGAACAACTGCAGAATTTGTGAGCATGCAAAAGGAAAAAGACAAAATACAGGGTTGTATCAACCATTTCCAGTACCAGAGAGGCCATAGGATGCGATAAGTATGGATTTTGTGTTAGGACTCCCAAGGACGCAAAGAGGTTGTGACTCGATATTTTTGGTAGTCGATAGATTTTATAAAATGGCACATTTCATTCCATGTCAGAAAACCAGTGATGCAACTCACATTGTAAATCTATTTTTCAAAGAAGTTGTTAGAATTCACGGCTTACCCAAGAGTATTGTATCGGACAGGGATACCAATTTTGTTGTTCATTTTTGGAGGGCCCTATGGAAAAATATGGGGACTAATTTATCTTTTAGCTCAGCATATCATCCTCATACTGATGGACAGACTGAGGTAGTAAATCGAAGTTTGAGATATTTGTTGAGGAGTTTGGTGGATGAACATCATAGTCAGTGGGATTAGATTCTGCCACAAGCATAATTTGCATATAAGGATTCACCAAATAGGAGTACATGACAAAGCCCATTCCAGATCATGTATGAAATGCAACCGAGAGGAGTATCTGAATTAAGGGACTTGGAGCATAATGAATCCAGGAGTGCTAGCACAGAGGATTTTGTAGTAGAGATGCAAGAGCTCCATAGTAAAGCTAGAGAGTGATTAGAAAATTCAAACCAGGAATATAAGCGTAGAGAAGATCAAAACATAAGAGAAATTCAGTTTGAAGTAGGTGATTTGGTTTTAGCGCATCTCAGAAAAGAAAGGTTCCCAAGGGGAATGTAAAATAAGATGAAGATGAAGAAAATTGGGCCATGTAAGATCATAAGAAAGTTTGAAGCAAACGCTTATGAGATTGAATTACCAGATGAGGTAGGAATATTGCCCATATTCAACATAGAATATTTGTATCCTTACTGAGAAGATGAATCAGAGAGATCAGAGGATCAAAAGGAAGTTCAATGGGTTAAACAGTTGCCTGTAGCTGAAAAGATGCATATGGAAAAGATAATTGATCAGAGAGTCGGAAAGAAAACCTGAAGGAAAACATACTTTGAATATTTGGTCAAATGGAAAGGACACCCGATTGAAGATGCTAGTTGGAAGAGCGAAGCAAATATCCAAAGACATGGACAAACAGTGTAGGAACTCATGAACAAGAGTTCATGAATTTTTCAACCAAGGAATATGATGCAGGAGCATCATAAGCAGCCAACAAAGCAAGTGCAAAGGCAGAAGACAAATGGAATTGCACCAACGCATATTTTGAGGATCTTTTGAATTTGAATGAAGAAAATTTAATGTAATAGCTGGGGGACGTAATTTCCCTTAAATGTTTTGAGTTGTAAAACAGATCTGGAGCGTTTCTCTCATCTATCAGATATGGAGGCATTTGTTTGTATTAAATGTAAAGTAGGTAGCTTTTACTTTTGATTAGATAGCTTAGAGCTATAGGAGGAAAAAATCGTAAAAGACACCCTCGCTTGTATCATTGTATTATGAAGAATTTCTGTAAGTTGTTGAGCTGTAGAAGAGAAGATCATAGAAGAAAAAATATGGTAGGATTGTATGAGACAGATAGCTGTTGCTACTAAACCATGTACAAGAACACTGAGTTAATATAAGAAAGCTTTGACTCAAGTTCATGGTGTTATTATGCTTACTGCTTACATCTGTTGAATGATATGTTTGCAGTTGTTTTGTTTCTCTATTATGCATTTATTTGAATGCAATGCGTATGCTTGTGATTTCATGTTGAACGTATGAATTCTGTGAGGAGAGAATTATGAATTTCAATTGTTTCACGTCCTGATAATTCCTGCAAAGACTGCAGTGGATGTCTGTAAGGTGCATGTTGACGAAGTTCTGATTTTTATCTCAGAAAGCTCAGGAGGGATACCGTTGTTCTTACTTCAGAAGAAGTGCAGGTGTAGCACAGAGCCATGCAAGGTGTGCATAGGTGAGTGGAAGCTTTAGGCTTTATCAACTAAAGAGGAAGTTTGAAGGACTGCTATTGCAAAGAAGTGCATAGAGTTGAAGGGTCAAATAACTAGAGGTTATTTGTGAATGCCGCAAGGAGTGCATGCAAGAATACCTTAGAAATCCTCGAGTTTGCAAGTGAAATCTCAGGAAGGAAAGAACCCTGAAGAGTTCAAGGGAAGGTGAGTGTTGAAGTCACCCAACAGACATAAAATCTCAAAAGGTTTGACGCCAGAGTGTTTGGCGGAGGATTCTTTTAGAAGTCTGAGTGGATGGTGGAAACGCTTCGAGGAGAAGTACTGATTTTCTGAGGACCATTGGAACCATTCGACCAACGAGAAGATCAAGGCCGAGTGTTTCTCAGCACTCACAAGCCCAGGAGGAATAGAGACCGTTGGATTCGGATCAACGAGGGTCGTTGATCTCATGGTTGAGTTTCGCTATTTTGGAATTCGAGAAGTAAATAAGGTTGTGACTCGGAATCGAGAGTTTCAAACTACCGATTCGCAAAGTCCCGATAGAATCCGGACCATCCGATTGCAGAAGGTGTAAAGCCATTGATTTGTGGTGAAGAGTTATTGGGGTTTCAACCATCAGCGGAGGGAGCCGTTGCATTTGGTTTCTTCGATACGTGAAATCCCGGGTCTCAAAATATTAGGCCCCTAGTTTTAGTCGAAGGTCACATCAGGAAAAAGTCAAAGGGAGGAGTTAGAGACAGGTTAGCCTTTTCGAAGTTTCTGGGATTGAAGAGATAGAAGGACTCACATCTGGGATTGCGAAGTTGCGAAACCCGAAGTACCCTTTTGGGTAAAGGTTGTGGTCTTATCGACGATCACGTGGGTGAGAGTTGGCACTTAGTGCTTGCTCACACAGGTGTAGCTCCAAAGAAGGACATGTGGCTAAACACTTGTGTGTTGGAGATTCCTGCTGGGAATCAAAGAGTCAATCAAACTCGAGGGGTGATTAAGAACGATCCTAAGACCGGGAGTTCGTGCAGAGCCCGTTGAGGCAGGGGGTGCTATGTCAGGTGCTCTAGCTGAAATCCTATCTTAAGAATCCACCAGAGTCAATGATTCCTCAATCCGAGTCTCAATTTTCGTTTTATGCCGAGTTGCAAGTTGCATCCCAAACCATTTCGTGGACTCTTGGAAATTCCTCCTCCGGGCATAAAAGCCTAATGGAGAAACATTTTTGAGCTCCATGAGATTTTTCATGCTTGTTTAAGCATGGACTAGGTGACCACATTGTCCATCCACTCCCGAGGCATGGTTTCATAAATTGGATCCCTAAATCCAAATGTTGCATTGCTTCTTACTGAGCAAAACACTAGTTATCGAAATCGATGAAAAAAAAACTTCCTAGGGGTTGGAACCGAGAGTGAGGGGTGATCTAGCTAAAATTTTATGCCAGGAATCCAACAGAGATGACACTTCCTCAATCAGAGTCTCGGTTTTTCGTTTTATGCCCAGTTGCAAGTCGCATCCCAAATCATTTTGGGGACTCTTGGCTAATTCCCGCTTAGGGCATAAAAGACTAATGAAGAAACATTTTTGAGTTCCATGAGATGATGCAAGCTTGTTTAGGCATTGACTAGGTGACCAAATTATCCATCCACTCCCGAGGCATGGTTTCGTAAATTGGCCCCTTAATCCAAATGCTGCATTGCTTTAAACTGAGCAAAACACTAGTTCTCAAAATCAATGATTAAAGCAACTTCTGAGGAATGGAAACTGTGAGTGAGGGGTGCTCTAGATGAAATATTATCCTAGGAATCCATTAGAATAGATAGTTCCTCAATTCAAGTCTCGATATTTGTAATATTCCCAGTTGCAAGTTTCATCCCAAACCATTTCGGGACTCTTGGCCAATTTCTCCTGAGGGCATAAAAACCTAACAGAGCAACATTTTTGAGTTCTGTGAGATGACGCAATATTGTTAAGGCATGGAATAGGTGACTATATTTTCCATCTGCTCCCAAGACATTGTTTCGTAAATTGGACCCCTTAATCCAAATGTTGGTTTGCTTCAAACTGAACAAAACACTAGTTCTCGAAATCAATGAGTAAAGAAACTTCCAAGGCATGGCACCCAAGAGTGAGGGGTGATCTAGATGAAATCATATCCCAGGAATACATCAGAGTCGATGGTTCCTCAATCTGACTCTTTGTTTTCGTTTTATGCCCAGTTGCAAGTTGCATCGCAAACCATTTCAGGGACTCTTGGCAATTCATCCTCGGGGTATAAAAGCCTAACATAGCAATATTTTTGAGATCCATGAGATTCTGCATGCTTGTTTAGGCATGGAATAGGTGACCACATTGTCCATCTGCTCCCGAGGCATTGTTTCATAAATTAGACTCCTAAATCCAAATGTTGCATTGCTTCTTACTGAGCAAAGCACTAGTTATCAAAATTGATGAAAAAAATAACTTCCGAGGGTTTGGAACCGAGAGTGAGGGGAGATCTAGCTAAAATTCTATGCCAGGAATCAACCAGAGATGACGGTTCCTCAATCCAAGTCTCAGTTTTTGTTTTATGCCCAGTTTCAAGTCGCATCCCAAACCATTTCGGGGACTCTTGGCCAATTCTCTCTCAGGGCATAAAAGACTATCAAAGCAACATTTTTGTGTTCCATGAGATGCTGCAAGCTTGTTTAGGCATGGAATAGGTGACCAAATTATCCATTCGCTCCTAATGCATGGTTTCATAAATTGTCCCCTTAATCCAAATGCTGCATTGCTTCAAACTGAGCAAAACACTAGTTGTCGAGATCAATGAGTAAATAAACTTTCGAGGCATGGCACCCATGAGTGAGGGGTGCTCTAGCTGAAATCATATCCCAATAATCCATCGGAGTGGATGGTTCCTCAATCCGAGTCTCAATATTCATTTTATGCTCAGTTGCAAGTCGCATCCCAAACCATTTCGAAGACTCTTGGCCAATTGCTCCCGAGGGAATAAAAACTAACTAACTACATGTCTCTGTCAACTAACTACTATATCTTACTGCCTTGAAAAAAGACTGCACCGATTTCAACTTCACATCGAGTTTAACAACCATTGCTGCACATTGAGTTAACCATCGCCATAACTAACTTATTCTTCAAATTGGATTGAACAAAACTAATATTTTTATAGTTCTACTCTTGGCTTGAACAAAACTAATATTTGTATAGTTCTACTCTTGTATTGAACAAAACTAATATTTGTATAGTTCTACTTTTGGCTTGCCTTAGACATATTTCCAACTAAAGAACCCAATATTTTCAACACACCAACTGATGGTTGGATTTATTACTCCATAGCATTGACCCTCATCTTCAATGGACATTTCTTATAATAATTTTAATTTGCACAAATCCAATAAACAACAACCTCACTACTATTTTTTTCTTAGATCCATATGATAAATTTATCATGTCCTTAGTGTTATCACATTAATATGTCCTTAATATGTCCAAAATCAAGAGGGATATCACATTAAATTAGGTGTTTGACCAATAATATTGGTAATTTCACCCTAGTCTAATTGTGCATCCAAAACTAAAGATATACAATTTTTATTTAGAACTTTGAATATAGAAAAAAAAGTTCATAAATTAGAACTAGGATGATGATGGACTACTAACTAACAACACGTGCGCATGAAATTGAAGGTACAACCAAACATGTACCTGTTAGATATTTCTTCGTTGAGTGACGAAAGATTAGGACAAATAGAGGCTGGAAATGCGACTGCATCTAGTAGATATGATAAGAAAACAAGGACCAGAGGTGAAAAAGTCAGAATAAAATTTTGTAGACACATGGAATTTTTTCTTGCTAAAGGAGGATCATGCTCTTATGATGATGAGAGCATAGGAGAAATAGAGGTTCCACTAAGGTGTAAGCATCTGGTGAAACAATGGGTACCTAAGGAACTATCTCCTATAGATGTTGACTTCATTGTCAACAATAAGGCATATCACATTGCACCATCCTCCCTGCATGGCTTGGGGCTATTTTCCATGGATGAAATAATTGTAAAATACAATACAGTAACTGAATAGATGGACTATGTCAGACCATGTTACAATTATAATGATTGGATGCGGCTGGTCGGGTACATGCGAAGTATGCAGAGATATGCACTTGCAACAAATTATATACAACTAATAAACAAGGATAAAAATAAGGGAGCGACTATCTATATTGATGGAAGGCCTAAAGCTTTTGACAATATCACAGAGTTTATAAAAAACACACGACCCAAAACAACAAACAAACAACTGAATTACATATATGAGGGTGTTAGGAACCAAATATCAATATAGCATAGAAAAACCTTAGAATAAGTATTCAACGCCTTGAAAAAGAGATAAATTCAGATAATAAGCCTCTTCGAGGGGAAAACCTCCTTATGCCCACATAAATGTTCAATTACAAGATGATTCCAAATGAAAATGTCTCCTTGGTATATATAGGAGACTAGGATGTATAATTACAACTAATGGATTAAAGCCGACATAAATAAAATAACATTACTAATGTAATATGCCCCAATTAAGGGGTAATGAGCCACTATTTAGGGCCTAACATGCCCTCCCCTTGAGATAAGTGTTGTCCACAATGCTTGAGTAACTCTGGATGCTTCTGTATAAAAGAATCATCTTCCCAAGTGGAATCTTCAACCGATAGTTTCCTCCATTTAATGAGATACTCTGAAATGGATCTATTCCTCAGCTGACGAATTCTTATGTCAGTGATGGCTTCAGGATCCAATATGATTTTTCCTTCCTCGTCAAGTTCTAGCAATATAGTTTGAAGTAGGATCTTGTCACCTATAACCTTCTTTAAGGATGAAACATGGAAAACTGAGTGTACTCGTGAAGATGCAGGCAAATCCAATTTGTATGCCATAGTACCAATCTTTTGCAACACCTTATAAGGGCCATAGTACTTTTGTGATAATTTATTATCCTTCTTGGCTTGCTTCAGGGACATATGTTTGTATGGTTGTAGTCTTAGAAACACCCAATCCCCTACTTCAAAACTTCTTTTTGTAACATCCCGCTCTGGCGCACTGGGAAAAATTATTATTGAGGACACTTGCTCGCAAGTGATCTGGACTTTTCTGATGTTAAACTATATATCCTTGATTATGATGCGTTATGATAGATGACATGATGTTTTTACTACCTTGATGTAGACAGGTGCTGCTGACTCAGTTTCATTGAGTGTGCAGGGTTTCATACCTTGAGGGTGTAGAGGCATCGGTAGAACCCCCTTGGACTCTGGATTGAGTCAGGGAGTGTGCTATTTGGGTTGATTTATTTACTGTGATATTTATTTGATCTGATGATATGATGTTGACATGTTCTGACACGATTGTTGATGATGCAGGCTGATGATATCTTGCCGATCAGACTCACATATGGAGTAAAGGGGCCACACATGATTTCTAGAGAGGTTGAGGGAGAGGGGTGGACAACAACCCTGCCACCGCCTACTAGCACTCCCGTTGTGGCTCAAACTGTAGGTTAACGATTACCTAGTTTGAGAGGATCCACGATGCCGTGAGGGAGGACTGCGACAATCGCTCACGATGATTCTAAGGGGCACACAATAAGGCGGGGGCCTTATTCCTTAGAACCCTTAGTCTCCCACAAGTTCACCTGGCGGAGTGTTGAC
>SNQJ01S0177151.1:0-19856 GCA_010110895.2 Picea sitchensis | reverse complement strand
TAACAATAAAAATAATAATAATGACATGATTAATCCACAATGGGGATTTAATCCAATAACAAAATAATAAGAATGCTCTTCGCAGTTACATTATTTCAACACATAAGACTCTAGGAGGATGTTTAGCATGGTAATATACATCAGACACTAGGCTTAGATCCATGCTCAAGCCTAACCATGAGCATATACTCCAGCTCTGGAGGGATTGAGTGAAAAAACTCATAAATTATAAAACGCCTGAAAACGGCAAAATATAATTAGTAAGTGAAAAAACACTCCAGAGTATAACTCATGCTTAGGATTTAAGGTGGCTAAGACCTTTTACAAGTTCATCATGCAAACACCTCTTATTACAATTTTTTATGGAAAATGTAGAGTAACAGGGTGGTCTTTATGACCGGCTGAACTTCTGAACTCTGAATTTTGAACAAGTGATGTTCAAACTTTGGCGGTTCTCTAGAAGTCCATCTTAGTGCAACTTTGATGGATAACAGGCCTAACATCGGTGCTTTCATTATGGTTGATAGGGCTACATGTCCCTTGTCCATTGCTGATGCAAATCGTGATCCAATTATTTTCTTATCCTTTGCTTGTAATTTGATGAAATTTCTTTGCTATATGAATGCTTTTTCTTCCTCTCCTCTTACAAAGGATTGATATGTACTTCATTGTTTAGGGTTTACCTCTAGGTGGTAGGAAACACCTAACTAGCCCACGTATTGGTATTTGAAACTTGCTGAAATGCTTACATGGGTACGAAATTGCTTGAAAATGCATTGAGCTATATCGTACGGTGTTTCAGAATTTGGAGACATTGTACCTATGTTGCAGGAAAAATCCCCCCCCCTCTGTTTCCGAGGCCGGTATGGTACGGTACGGTGAAACGGGTACAGTACAGCCTCAAAATGTCGTCGACCATTCCGTACGAGGTTTCTCGAAAGGGAAATGCCGTACAGTACGACCGACGGTGTTTCGGGGCCGTACCGTGCCCGTACGACTGGGTTTCCGCGACTTTTAAAGGGAAATTAGGCAAATAAAGGGGGCTGTGGGGCCCCTAAACTTCGAGTTAGTTTTAATTAAGGTCTTTTTTGCCTTCTCCAAATAGAATTAAGATGATTTTCTGTGTTTTTGTTTTAATTAAAAAAAGAAACTTCTAGATGCAAACAAAAATCCTAAATCTCCTTCATTTGCTATAAGAAACCACTTGCTTCACTCATTCCTCACAGTTTCATTAGCAAGAGGAGCTTCCTACAGTAGCAAGAAGGAGATTGTGTGTGGTTTTAGTGAGAAAATTTCTTCTCTATTTGTTGAGTAGATTTATTTTATGTTTGCTTAGCAAGTTAACAGTTTTTTTTTTTCTCTTGGTTTGCAATATACAATTTTCTGTTTTGATTGGTGAACAAAGTTTTCATTTTCTTCTTTTCTTGCAACATTCATGGCTTCTCAAAGTGCTATTTCATCTAATCCTAGAGCTGTCGAAGTAAGTAGGCAGAAGGAATACTATCCTCTTTGTAGGCATGTTACCAAGGTCAAGGGTATGGGTGCTGGTGGAGGTTCATGGGAATGGAAGTGCAATTTATGCAAGAAGGATAGGACCTTCAAGGGCTCTTACACAAGAGTCAAGGCTCACATTTTGCTTGAAGGGAAGGGTATTGAAGGTTGTCATCATACCCTTGATCTGCAGGTGAGGGATAGATTCCAAAAAGAGCATGATGATGCTCAAAAAGTGAAGGATAATAGAGCAAATATTGCTATGCATGGCAGTAACAAGCATCCTCCTTCCTTGGGTGTTAGCAATGAGCCAAGGATTGTTCACGAAGCAAGGAAGAGGAGGGCGCTAGAGATAGAAAACGAGATTCAGATATCCAAAGGCCCTGGAGGACGAGGTGCAGCTTCAAACAACAGATTGATGAAGATGTTCAACAACCAAAAGAGAGAAGAAACAAAGTCAAGAGTGGCAAGGGCCATATTTGCATGTGGCATCCCATTTAATGTGGTTCGGTCCCCCTATTAGAAGGATACGGTGAAGGCAATTAACGAGGCTCCTCAAGGTTTCAAGGGGCCAAACTATGAAAAACTCAGAAAAATGTTGCTGCAGAAAGAGAGGTCATTGATTCATGATATTCTCAAACCAGTTCGCAGCTCATGGACCAGCTCAGGGGTTTCCATTATCTCTGATGGATGGACTGATACAAAGCAGAGGCCCTTGATCAATGTTATTGCATCATCACCAAAAGGAGTGATGCTTTTGAGAGCAAAAGATTGTTCTAGCGAGGTAAAAGACAACAAATTCATTGCTGATATTTTAATTTCTACGATTGAACAAATAGGGCCAGCAAATGTGGTGCAAGTTATCACAGATAATGCACTTGTTTGCAAAGCTGCAGGGTTGATTGTTGAGAGTAGATATTATCATATTTTTTGGACTCCTTGCATTGTCCATAATTTAAATCTCATTTTAAAAGAGATTGAGGAAAAAACTGAATGGATTAAGGAGCTCACATGGCAAGCTAGGGAGATCATTAAATTCATCACCAACCACCACCAGTCTCAAGCAATGTATCGAGAATAATCCAATTTGGAGTTGCTCAAAGTTGCTGAGACAAGATATGCCTCAAACTTCATCATGTTGCGCTGCCTCGTTGAGGTCAAAAATGCATTGATGAGTATGGTGGTGGGTGTGACTTGGGCTGAGTGGAGACAGTCAGATTCAGAGAGAGGAAGTATGGTGCGGAGGGTGTTGATTGATGAGGATTGGTGGGGCAAGGTAGAATTCTTGCTCAAGTTTACTTCACTGACATTTGAGCTTCTCTGAGATGCAGACATAGACAGATCATTCTTGGGAGAGATTTATGATGGCATGGATACCATGGTTGAGAAAATCGTGGAAATTATTACATAGGAGGCTCCCACTCTATTTTTTGTCGAGGTTGACTTTGTTGAGCATGTGAGGTCAATCATTGTTACTAGGTGGAATGGATTTAACACTCCATTGCACACTTTGGCACATGCTCTAAATCCCAAATTTTATGATGAGGAGTTCATTGCTCTAAGCAATGGCAGATTCAGAGAGAGGAAGTAGGGTGCAGAGGGTGTTGATTGATAAGGATTGGTGGAGCAAGGTAGAATTCTTGCTCAAGTTTACTTCATTGACATTTGAGCTTCTCTGAGAGTAGATATTATCATATTTTTTGGACTCCTTACATTGTCCATAATTTAAATCTTATTTTAGAAGAGATTGAGGAAAGAACTGAATGGATTAAGGAGCTCACATGGCAAGCTAGGGAGATCATTAATTCATCACCAACCACCACCATTCTCAAGCAATGTATCGAGAATAATCCAATTTGGAGTTGCTCAAAGTTGCTAAGACAAGATATGCCTCAAACTTCATCATGTTGTGTCGCCTTGTTGAGGTCAAAAGCGCATTGATGAGTATGGTGGTGGGTGTGACTTAATGAGTGGAGACAATGATTCAGAGAGAGGAAGTATGGAAGTATGGTGCGGAGGGTGTTGATTGATGAGGATTGGTGGAGCAATACAGAATTCTTGCTCAAGTTTACTTCACTGACATTTGAGCTTCTCCGAGATGCACATAGACGGTGATCATTTTTGGGAGAGATTTATGATGGCATGGATACCATGGTTGAGAAAAATATGGAATTATTACATAGAGGCTCCCCACTCTATTTTTGTCGCAGGTTGACTTTTTGAGCATGTGAGGTCAATCATTGTTACTAGGTGGAATGGATTTAACACTCCATTGCACACTTTTGGCACATGCTCTAAATCCCAAATTTTATGATGAGGAGTTCATCGCTCAAAGCAATGGGAAGAGGAAGGCCCCACATAAGGGCAAGGAGGTGGCCACAAGAGTTGAAAAAGCCTTCCAGAGATTGTTTCCATCTTCTCAACAAACGTGTGAGGGAGGAATATGTTTGTTTTGTCACGGATTAGAGGATTTACAGAGATGTCACTAAGAGTGATATAGTCCACCATGGACCCGATTAAATGGTGGACTTGCCATGGGGAAAATGGTGTATATTTGCAAAGCCTTGTCATTCGTATTTCATCACAAGTGGTAAGCTCTTCATCAACAGTAGCGAATTGGAGCACCTATTGTTTCATTCATTCAATGAAGCGCAACAAGTTGGGATCACATAAGTCTGAGGATCTTGTATATGTGCATTCAAACCTTCGCCTTGTGTCTCGCACGGGTGAAGAATATACAAGTGGACCTCTATAAGAGAGGGATGTGGATGTAGAAAACCCAAACTTAGAGCTCTCTCTTTATCATTTTGATATTGATGATGATGCAAGTGGAAGTGGAATTGGCTGCCTCTTCTTCCCATCGAAAATTTCTAGTTCACGAACATGCATCTTGTTCATTTTGATGAGGATGAGGATCAAGATGATTATTGATATGTAATTTTAGTTGCCTTTAGCTCATGTTTTTTTCATTTTCAGGACATACAACCTCATTTATAAAGGCTGATTTTGGATGTAAAACCTCATCTATAAAGGCTAATTTTGGATTTTGCTACTTGCATCATGTAATGAATGATATTCATCATCTATGGAGTTAATATGGACACATTTTCCTTCTAAAATGTCATTTATGTGTATCATTATGTTTTTCTTTGGGTAATATAATGCTTTTATTTTTTAAAAACTATATATATATATATATATTTTTTTTAATTTTTTTATACACGCTTCCCGCTTCCATTTTTGAGGGCTTGTTTCTCAGATCGTAATTTGGGCTGGAACCGTAAACGCCTTCCGCTTCGCGTAACTTAGCATTGTATAGTATGAGTTGGGGTGTTTCCAAGCTGTTTTGACATGTAAGCAATGCATTGATTAAGGTCTCCAGCCTACCCATCTGCCCATGAGGGGTGTGGGATCCAAAGGGCATTTATAAACCCCTAATTTATGGGATTGTAAAAGGTTGAGGGGTGTGGGATCCAAAGGGCATATAAAACCCCTAATTTATGGGATCGTAAAAGGTTGAAACTTGAGGGTATTGTCTATGTGCATTTGAACCTATGCCTCATGTTTGGTAGGGGTGAAGAATATAAAAGTTGGCCTCGTAAAGACTGGGATGTGGATCTAGAATCCTTAGACTTGGAACTCCCTCTTGTTTCTCTTGATATTGATGGTGATGCAGGTGGAGGTGGAGTTCCCTCTTCTTTCAATCCACAAACTAGTTCTCTTGAATGAGGATCTTGTTCTATTTTTGTTGATAATGATGAAGATAAGACGGATATGTATTGGGCTTTAGTTCACATTTTATTTGGCACATGTAGCCTTATCTATAAAGGCTGATTTTGGATGTATAATCATATATTATATAATGGCTGATTTTGGATGTAAAGCCTCATCTCAGAATCGATGATTTTGAAATTTGGATTTATAGCCTCATATAAAGGTTTCTTTTGGATTTTTGCATAATTTAATCATCTATGGGAGTTAATATAGAAATGTGTTTCCTTCTAAAATGTCATTTATATGTATCATTATTATTTTCCTCGCAAGATAATATGTTATTTAAAACTCTCTCTCTATATATATATATATATGTGGTTCAATACACCACATATCGACAAGCTCATATGTCTGTGGATAACCCCTTTGAAATCTGGAGAGAACATGGGGAGTGCCTACATTTTTGGAATATTAAATTAAACAACAAGACCATCTTATGTAATCTATTTGGCGTGGGCAATAACATGTCACTTACAAGGAATTGAACAAGGGTGTAGAGGGTAACAATCATTCCTCCCAACCACCCAAGCTACATCCAATGGGCATATATATATATATATATAAATTTTTACACTGTTTCCTCAATGTACTTGTGTTAGCTAGCACGCCTTTTTGCATTACACACTTGCAAACGTGAGAAAACTCCAGCTCACTTAATGTGTCCTAGGAGGCACAAACCCAAGTCTAGACCCAATGTTACCTCATCTAGGCCTCTTATGTCTAGGCTCACTCCTAGAGAAGCCAAGGGGGTTGTCCCTAAGTTGGCCATTATTTTAATAGTCGAGTTAGTTTGCAATTGCTATAGGCCATATGGGAAAACTAGTTTATATGACAAGCAACAATGCAGTAAGTCTAAGTCTAAATGTCAAGAATTTTCCTAAATCAACTTAAGGACTAGCCTAAGGTTGGGCAATGGGGTCAACTATGTATGGGGTAGTTGTAACATACTTTCTTACAATTTAATCAACAAACTCTAAAGACTAAAAGAGGCTAAATGATTAAGTTAATAATGTTTGCAACAAGATGAGATATACAAGATATAAACAAACAAGATATACAAGATATACAAGAGAGAGATAAATTACACCTTGTGGCTTAAGTATTCTTAAGTAGCACTTCGGGTTTACTTGGACCTTCCAGCATCTACTCCATCACACTTAAGGATTAAATAAGTGGATGCCTCCCAAGGGATATCAACTCAACATCTATCCACACCACAAATAACATGAATTGATCAACAAGATATTCAAGAAAGCATAAAACCAATATATCATATCACCATGAAAGATTAAACAGATATTTGCAAGATAAAAGATATAACAATTTAGATGATCACAATATGTAGCCTATCAATACATCTACTCTCCAGACATGTACAAGTGTGATCTATGAAACTAATGTTCTTATTAAGAAAGTTTTAGTTCCTGAATTTCTAACTAGATTTGTAGTTCAACTCCTGGTTCCGCCAAATAACTGCTCAAGGATATCTCTTTCTACCCCAAAATTTCAGCTTCCAAGGTCACTGTCACTTCACTACGCCTATGAAGTGTCCTGAGAAGGATCCCCAACGGAATCACCTGATCTACCACTTCTAGGATCAGTCTCTCGCTTTAGATGGCAAAAACAGTTTGTTTGTAAAGACTCTCAATGTTTCTAAGTTATTATGATCCTAAAAGATCTTAGGGTGTGTTGGGTCTGCTTAGAGTTTCACTCACTTTTATTTTACTTCATGAATGAAGGACGGAAAAGTGTTTAAAACGGGTTGTTTGAAATGTGAGCAAATTATACCACCATGGCATGACAATGAACCAATATATAGCAATGAGCTCAAACCATCAAATAAATGTCATGTATGAGATATGTCCATAAAACATAAAGCATGAAATGTTACTTGAAATGAAATGTAAAATAAACTTTAGGGTACTTTTTAGGTGTTTAAGTTTATGAAAGTATAAATGACATAGATCACTTGCACATGAAATTAGAAAGTGTGATAGTTTAAAAGATTAATGAAACCATAAGAAACATATTAAACTATCCACTTATACACCATAAACATTGGAAGATAAATGAATTCAATGTACCTAAGACTAACACCACATAATGAATTGCTTTAAGATAAAGAGTTTTAAACCATCATTAAATTGTATGTGTTATAGGTTAGCAACTTAATCAAAAGATTAAACTTTAAGAGCATAAGATGACTAAACCATAAATATATTGATCACTTAGCAAGTAGATCAATATATTTACAAGTTATGAATATTTACAGTAATCAGTTTAAACTTTAGCATGGGTATTTAAGTATTCAAAAATTAATTTATGTTAGCTATTGTGTAAAAGATATCAACAAGAAATGGCACCAGCAAATAGGCTAACAACCGTAACTAACAATGTTTGTGGAAGCAAGATAAAGCCCAAAGCTTCTGTGAGGTAAAGGTCGGCCCAAACAACAAAGAAGGAAGGACATACTGGAGTAGAACACAAACAGCTGTTGAAGGACTCAGAGATGAAGGTCATTCAAACAAAGATTAAGAAAATGACAAAGTCAGGCTAAGACAAAGAAATACCAAGAAGATGTCGAGTTTTAGGGTCAGGAGGGGCAACAACCCCAAGGGCAAGATGTTAGTGGAGGCCGGGCTAAATAAGCCACCAAGATGTGAGCCATGATCCCAAAGGCACTAGGCCGGGTTAGAGGAGCTCAGGAGGGCCTCCAAAAACACAAACTTGTTTAGTTTTAGATAGGAAATAATTGAAAACCCTAAGCAAAATCAAATACAACCTATGCTAAGTGTGCCAAATGGTAAATGTGAAAGAAGCAACTTAGCAAAAGATTACCATATGCAAATCAAATTAGTTAAACAACTAGATCTAGATCATATAAGCAAAGAGAAGCTATCTAAACCTAAGCATCAAAAGACAAGAGAATATGATATTCAAGATGTAAATAGAGCTAGATTACAAATGTAGATCTACCTAAACATTAGCAAAAGTTAGATCTATTCTAAACAAAGAATGAAAGAATAAAAAATTTAATTAGATCTAGGTTATGCTACTTAGGGCTTAGAAAAAGTACTTTACAAACTTCAGAAAATCATGAAAGGATGAAGGAGAAAGGAGAGATGTTACTCAAGCTCAAGAATGGTGAGCCCAGAAGCTTCCCGTGCTCTATGCACAGATGTTTGTAAATATATGACGCTGTTCTCTCATGAGCATTAAAGTAAAACCTTGCTGATATGTGCTGAAAAACACCCAAAAAGTGAAAAGGAAATTTTCTGTGTAAACACAGAATTTTTCCCACCAACAAATATGATTGAAAATGTATTGATTTGACCTATCAAATACTAAAAATGAGCTGAAAACAAGTTGGAGTGAATGAGTAAAGAATGTGACAAAATAGGAGAGGGTTTGGAGTTTTTGTTGGATCCTCATGAGATGGCTTCTCCAATAAGCACAACCCAAAATGAAACCCTTTCTGATGATGACCCTGCAAAAGGTTAGTAGAAAAACAAAGTATGGCATAGATAGTTATCTTTGATAAGCAATAAGAGGAGTCCAACTACAATCTTAAATTATATCAAGAAAAAAACACAAACTAGCAAGGATAACATTAAACTAGTTAGCATAGGCAACATAAGATGAACACAAGATCAAAACCATAAATCAATCTACACTAAACATTACAATATCACCTCATGATGGAGTGTGCTAAACAAGAAATCCACACACTAATCGATCCTCCAAAGCTTCCTTTATTTGCCAAAAGTGAAGATGTTGATAGATCTTCCAAAAATCTCCAAGAGCAATGAATGGATGGCAAGATGGCAAGAGTAAGAAGATGGAGCAATGAGAAATTTCCATCATAATAGAGTGCTAGCAGCCAAGAAAAGGTGAAGAAAGAATGAGGGGAGGGTTCCTTTCTATACCTCTAGAGGCCAAAGGAAGGACTGATCACGTTGCTAAAGTTATTAGCTAGCTGATGCACAAATCTCAAAGAGGCCCTAGCTAGGGTTTTGGACTTTGGAATGAAGCAAAAACGAATTGCTTAGGTGGAGGCTAGAGAATGGTTGGAAAATCCTCTAGAAAGAAAGAAGATCTGAAAACCCCAAAAAGCCAAAAAAATAGAAGTAGTTAGGTTTTGGGTGAGTTTTTAACAGATTTAACCACTTGGGGCTGCATTTAGAGAGAAAATAGGGCTGCAACAGGAGAGGCTCCAAAGAGGAAGACCACAAGAGGTCACCAGGGCAGAGGGAGGACCCACGCTCCTCTTTGGGTCTGTGGTGTGGTTGAGGAGGGAGGATGGTGTAACCTCCAAGAGAAAGCACCAAAAAAGAGGAGAATTTAAGGGTCAAAGGAGGTGAGTTGTTAGAAGGGCGTTTAGTTAGTTAGGTTTTAGCTTTGTGTTTTTGGTAATCTAGAGGGCGCATTCACTGGCGGTTGCCTGTTTGATGCCGAGGATTTAATTAGAGAATTATTTAGTGTGGGTCGAATTTCCCTTAGGGCAAGAGGAAAATGGTCAAAAGTCAATTAATGAGCTGAATTGGTTAGAAAAGGCTGGGAAGGGTTGCAGGTTAGGAGGGTCTCTTTCTGCCACTTTCCACCTTGCATCCACTTAATTAAAACTCTAAATTACAATCAGTTTTGTGATTTTTAATAAATCACCTTAGCAATTTCTTTAAAATTGTCAAGTTGGTTCTAATCGACTTGGTATGGACTTTGACATAGCAAAATTAGTCCCACTGAATAAACTTCTGCCAAGTAGGAGGCTATTCCATTCATTTTGAGCACAACATTCCTTATCTTTCTCCTAAAGACTTAAGTTTTTTAACATTTAGCTCAAAAATAACTGACTTAATTAAATTAATTAAACTTAACGAATTAAAAACTAACTTAGATCCCACTCGGTCTCCTACAAACTTCCGGACATCACCGGCATTATCATTTACAATAATCCTAAGAGGTTACTTAATGAACAAGATCATCAGAGCGCCTTCCCACCACTTGAGGCACTCGAGGGAAACTTAAAATTAACCCCACTAGTTAGGCCACATTAAACCCATGAGATGAAAAAACCCTCGATGAAAAGAACTCCCCTCAGCAAGTCAACATCCAAGGTACTCACCTAACTATGATCCATGTAGACATTATTACATTATTAACCTCGCAGGGGTGCGGAGATCCTGCTTACAAAAATATAAGTGCCGGTGCTTAAAAACACCCAGTAGAACCATGTTTTCTTCGACATAGATAATCTTCATGAGTTGACCTCTGCTAAAACCGCACAACATCAAGGTTCTCACCTGGGACGGTGGTTGATCAAATCTAACGCAGGCTAAATCATAATGAATCCGAAGACTTACAAAGTGATGCTCACAATGCGAAAGCATCCAACAAATTTAACATTAGTACATATTCACACAATGATAAATGAAATCAAATATATAAACAATTTACATAATGAAATTCTAAAGCACAACAATAAAATTACAACATGACTATGATACAAGAAAAAAATTCTAGGTACATATTTATAAATATAAATAAATGAATCTATACATGAAATAATTCTGGTATACAAACATTATAAATGAAAAATTACAAATCAGATGTACAAGGAGAAGAGAGATACTACAGTAGGGAAAATCCCTAGATACCAAGTTGCTCATCTCAGAAGAGCTTGAGCTGCTGCCCATTTCTTGGAATATTTATGCGCTCACCATCCAGTGGATCAGATGAAAGAGTTCGCCTATCTCCTTAGATCAAGTATGACTCCAACCATAAACGCTTCGTTCTCCGCTTCAAGCTTTTTTCTGCCTTTATCCCAAAGTAACTGTATCCCCAACTGAAATCTCTCGCCTCGGGCCGACAAGTCAAAAGTCTTTACTTTGCTCGATTCTCGCACTCGGGACATATGCCTTTCGGCTCTAACTCTCATCTAACTCATGATCTCATACCCTCGCTCAAATGCATTCTGATTTGTGGAAGAATCCTCAACTGACTCATAAGTTGGAAGTCTAAGGTGAACTGACAAGCTAGCCTCTAAACCATAAACCAACTCAAAAGGAGTCTTCCTAGTAGCTGCTTTCTTTGTAATCCCGTCAGCCCATAATGTATACCGATCTACTATCCCAAGATTTTTATTTTCACCAACAATTTTCTTTATTATGATCATCAAATTTTTATCGTTGGGACTCGCTGACCATTTCGATAGTAATCTGATGCACGTGATAAGATGATGCCATACTTGAGGCAAAAAGATGACATCTCTGAATAACAAAATGCCTTAGCATTATCAGTGACTATCTTAGATGGAACCCCAAACCGGTTATTATTTTGTCTTCAAGGAAATCCACCACCACCTTTTCAAATAGTTTTAGGGGACTTGTTGGAATGGTTTCAACCCATTTTGTAAAGTAATCAGTTGCTGTGAGAACCCATGAAAACCATTACTTGAATTATCATCAATTTCATCACATGAAGTTCAAACCCTATTGGTCAAAAAGGTGCTTCTATAATGACTGGATGTAAAGGTAGTGGCCAAGAATCTCTTCTGCTTTCCTTTGAAAAGTTGACATGGCTCACACCTCCTACCAAACTGATGCACATCCGGTGTAACATGGTAGGGCCAATAGTATCCGCCTGAGAATTTTGTGGTAGTGTTTTAGTACGGGAATGTCCACCACAAAATCCTCCATGGAATTCATCCACAAGTCTTCTTTGATTCAACATCATCCACATCTACAAGGATGATTCCATCAGGATTCCTTCATCCTAATCCATCTCTAGTGATAACATACTTAGCTGACTTTAACCTTAGAGCTCTTTTCTTATGTCCTACTAGTGGCTTGGACAGCCGATTCTTGAGATAATATATAATGTCTGAGTACCAACCAACCTGTTCAAGTTTTGTAAGTTAGAGGATATTCTATCTCATCAAACTGGCAAACCAAATCCAAAGCCCTCGTTGCTTTCTCAATAACAATCTTACAAACCTCGGGGTCTTTAGCTAGCTTAGTGGGTTTGATTTCAAATCATATTCTTGATTTTAGCAACCATCTACCCCTTGAGCCTAATACTTCCACCTGAGGATAAAACATCCTTGATTGCTGGACTAGGAACATAACCAACCACCTTGGAATATCCTATGAAGACTCAACTGCTTGGAGAGATTGTAATTTAAGGCATATGCTTCGCTTCTCAAACATGGGATAGTTCAAATCTGAATTCTGCAAGGCCCTACTAAAATAAGCAATAGGTCAGTTTCATGGCCTTGGATTTTTTCTCTCAAGTAAGACACTTCAAAGAATTAGAAGTGTCTTCAGAGGCAAAGGAAAATCATGAAGTCCTTCTCATAATTAGGGCTACTATACACGTGAGCTTCACATATAGAATCTTTATAGTTTCAAAAGCTTTCCTCAGCTTTTCCTTCTATCCAAATTTAGTATCCTTCTTAAGAAGTTTATAGATAGGTTTCATGATCTCAGATAGCTCTGGTATGAACCTATGGACAAAGTTAGTTTGTCCTAAGAAGGATTGCAAGCTTTCTTTGTTCTAGGCAAAGGTACAACTTTAATGGCCTCTACTCTTCCTGGCCCAATCTCAGACCTCATTTCTTTAGTGATGATGTGGCCCAATAATTTTCCTTCAAGCATTCCCAAATACCGATTTAGAAGGATTCAAAGAGATTCCATATTCTCTACATCTATCCAAAACATGCCTAAGGTGGTTAATGTGTTTTTCCATCTCTAGAGAAACTCAATAAATCATCTTGATAAATTTCAATCAACTTCCCAATCAACCCCCGAAGCATAATCCATAGCCCTTGAAAGTGGCTCCAAGATTTGATAAACCAAATGGCATCTAAGATATTCAAAAGTTCCCATGGAGTCGAGTGGTCTTTGTTTATCTTCTCAAAATTTTTAAGTCTTGTATCTCGACATCCTAAAACTCACAAGCATGGAAATCATTCTCGATCCTATTACCCTTTGTAGCAAAGTTTCCATCTTGGGAGGGGGTAATGGTCCTTTGCGCAAAAGCTCATGAATTCTCGGAATCAATGCATGGCCCTAATTTTTCCATTCTTCTTCCTAGCAACAACCATGTTTGAATTCATGAAGAATGTCTCGCTTGTGCAATGATCCAAAATTCTAACATTTTTTGTAACTCCCGTTGGACCAAAGGAGCTAACTTTATGTTTAATCAAGTTCTAACTTTTGTCTAGCATGGTTTTCCCTAAGGAATCACATGCCGGATCACATCTTCCTATATAGACTTTAATCATCATAATTACAAACATCCCTATATTCTTTTAATAACTTTACAAGTTCAACCTTTTCTTCTATAGGGTAGTTTTGCCTATTTTAACCATCCAAGGTTTTTCATCCGTAATGTTTACTTCAACATGATCACATAATTCTTTCTTAGGTGTTTCCTTTTCTTATGACCATCCGACTTATCAAAATTCCTTTCTAAAGAAACAATTCACCTAGGAGGTGTATTAACCTTAACAACATTTTCAGTATAGTTACAACCCTCCTCAAATTCATTGACACAAAAATCAGAAAACTCATGCATATGTGTCAAGAATTTTATCAACTGTTTATCATCCTCAAAACCCGCCAAGGGTTTTTGTTATCCCAACTCAAGGTCTCAAGATTTACTTCCACTCTAAATGTTTTCATCAGCCAAGCTTATCTCTAAACCGTGAGTGTTGAAGCCGCATCACAATTCATCATCCGCTATAGAATTTTTGTTCCTGAATGGCAGGCCATGGTTTACCGTGATCCACTTTTAAGCATGTCTAGAATTTCTTTACTTATAGCCTTTTAATTTTTCTGACTTGTAAGCAAATTCTATTCTAAGTCGTTGGATTGTCAAGTCCTAATCACCTTTTAGATATTTCTTAGGATATTTGATTCCTCTTCTTTACAAAGCTCTAAACCAAGGAGAAAAGATTCATACTCAACCATCGCTTGTTTGTTGTTCAAACTCCAATCTATAAGAAAACTTAGATATTTTGCTTTGGAGATCAAGAATACCTCACCTTTCCCGCTTCCAGAAAGGTTCATCAAATGCATATTAAACTTTATCTAACTCATTATCTTTAGCTTTATCTTCTAAAGGCACAATGGAGTTAGACAAAATAGCATAGTTCCTGGAGGCTCTCTTCTTCATAAACCACCATCCAACCAAGCCTCGTGTTTTCTACATGATTTTTATGATGTTTCTCTCATTCAGCTCAAAGTTCTCATCTAGGAGGGGAGGGTGGCATAAGATAGATCCATTTGTATGCTACCACCCAAATTGCAGCCTGATTTCTAATCAACATTCCCATAAGTCTGGAACATCAATTACTCCTATATCCATTTCAATGGTGATAACTGAATGCCTTCAAATATACTTGCAAACCCCACTAATCCAAAACTTCTATGGTTTGACCGTTCAAGGCACAAATGCTATGGTAAGGTCTAGATATCCTTAAGTTTAACTGTTCCATGACTTTCTTAGTCATACATTTGAGCTTGCCCCAATCTAACATGCAATTATGTAAGTCTTTGTCACTCACAAGTAGAGACAGGTAGAAAGGCAGTTCTTCTCATTAGTTCTATCCCAATTTTGCAATATTACTGGTGCATCCTGGTAGGTTATGGCTGGCTGTTTCTGTACAGCTGTTTTGGGAGGCTCATGTACCGCTTTAAGCAACTTTTCCCTTTGATAAGGGATCTTCATGATTTCTGAAACTGGCACTAAAATCTTGCATTATTTATCCAACCCCCTAGTCAATATTTAAATCAACATTTATATGTGGTTGGGACTTAGGAAAGTTGGGTTACCCTTGGGAGTACTTTTTTGTCCTTTATCTTTGTTTCCACACCTTTGGTAAGTGTATCCTTTATATTTGGCCATTTCAGCTGTTTGTTGAGGTGTGGGCTTGGGGCCCATATTTTTCTGTTGTTTTATCTACCTCACCACTCATGAAGTTCCCATGACTTCCATAATCATATGCATTCATCCAATCATACCTCCATAATAATCTCCAGCCACAATATGTTTACTTGTTCATTTCCCATAATCATCAGAATAGCCCTCTAGGAAAACCGCAGACAAGTAGATTCTTTCATGAAATTCACACATGGTCTGGCCATGTATAGACCGATGTTCTACCAAGTTGGTGGGATTCAAAGGGTTAGTGGCCTTGCTCAATCCAAGAGGTTTCGCTCATTGCGGGGAGGTCTTCCAGGCCACTTATCATTTTGTCTTGGTGGGGGCCTATTACCCTGACATATCCAGTGGGATAATCTAGGAGATCATGTCTCTCGAGGCCCACATGGTCCTAGTAGACATGAGTACCGAGAGCAGGAGTTTAATCGAAAGATGACATCCCGAGGATCAATCTTCTTTCTTTCTCTCACTGCATTCTGTCCTCGCCAGCATTCTAATTCTCCATCACTACCTATTGGGCTTGCACTCTTAAAGGGCTCTTGCTCCATGAGGTAATTGGTCCGGAGGTATCATGGTATGTGTCATATTTGATCATTATAACATTCTTATGTATGCATTAGATCTCTTTCATTTATATCGCTTGGATTTTGCTACTCAACCTAATTGGACTATAAGGGGTGATTGATGGGGTAGTTTAGCGTTGGTATCCATATAGGTTTTGGTTAGCCACCAAAGGGGCTTTGAAGAAACATCGTCCGCTTCCTCTCATATTATCACCTTTCATCTTAAAACCCGCTCAACCATCCCATTTCTAACCGGCCATTAGAGTATCTCACCCCGTACATCTTGTCTTGTGGGAAGAAGGCTAAAGGCCCAGAGGTAAAAAGTGTACTGCAAAAAGATAAAAGCCATATGAAAAACAAAACCTAGAGATGTTTCACTCGTGGGATCCCCGAGAAGGCAATAAAAAACCTCTCATAAGAAACCGTAGGGACCCTAAGAAAATGATAAATAAATAAAGTGCAAGACCTAACTAAGAGGATGGAGTCTCATCATCAGGAGCCGCCCATTATGTTCATAGGTATTTAACCAGATGACATTGCCACCATCCGTTACCAAGCTGTGGCAGTTGGACCTTTGCTTGCAAGGCCAAAAGAAAGTGGGTTTCATCATGAGCCATCCTTATCATTTTTTGTGAAGATACTAGTGGGTAACATCGTCATCTCTGGCCACCTAGCCATAGGCAGTGTCCTCTTTGTCAAGCTTGTAGCAAAATATAAATAAAGAAAGATAAGGCACAAGGGCTTGGAAAATTGCATCCATGACTCGGGTACAGCCCTACAAAGGCACCTACTGCATCAACCAAATTTCTAGGTCTAATCCATAACTGCATATCCCTAAAACCATATCACGTCATCATACATGTTTTGATGACCTCATGAACGCTTCTTGTGGGTATTGACCCAATAGGTTGCCTTTGCTATTTTGACTTTGTATGGTGGGTCTGTAAGGTCCTTGAGCTATTAGAAGATTTGTTAGGTAAGTATGCATAGCATTTGATAATCTTAATGATGAAATTTGATTACATTGCTATGATGTCTCTGACGATGAGCCCATGGAGGGCGTAGCTTTTGGATGTGCGGTGACCATGCCCTACGATAGGTACCGTGAGGATCTATGGGTAATATGGGGAGATGATCAGCCGGACCTCCATGGGGTCAAGAGCCCATCGATGGGACGCTTGGGATGGCGATGGCAGACAATAGTGTGATCTAGCCTTTGCACAGAGGAGATGAAGGACGCCCTCAGGACGTTTATGACATAGATTGTGGCTTATGGGGATCACCGAAGGTGATCGGACCATGATGGATGTGATCGCCACCATTGATGTTGGACGCATTTCCGTGGCACGTGGCACTTTCTTGTGTTTGTTTGCTACGGTGGATGATGCCGAGCCCCATGAGGGGCAACGTTTCACTCATCTGATGGTTGTCATGCCCTAAGAGGCTAACGCCTCCCTAGGGGCTTGACGCCTTCATATTTCTCGCTTATTTTGGCATTTGTATGTAAAATACACAAATGATTAAAAATCGACTGCTAGCCATGTTTGCCGGCCATTTTGTTGACCTATTTTAATTTTAAGGTCAACGATTGCATAAAATAGAGGATGTTTTTCCTCCTTATTGATCATAACATAACTTGCTCCTCATTTGGAGAGAGATCTCCTCTTTGCTTCTGTCTCTGGTTTTTTCCTCTGGAGGTGATAATAACCTTTGAAGGTGTTATTTCAGTGAAGTGGTATGCTATTGGAAGGTTTAACTAGATTGATTTATGTTTCTTCATGATCTTGTAAGTGTTACCAAAGCTTCTTGATTGAATAGTTGTAGTTTAACATTTGCATTTATTGTCATCTTGATGTATGAACTTAATCCATGAAACCCTAGGTAGCCAACACACAAGTAGGTCGGCTTTATGTCCCCATAGCATGAGCATATAACTATTGGATACAAGAAGGTTTAGCCTAGCTTTAGCTACACCAACCCTCTTATATCTTGGCTAGTTTTGAGCTGTTGAAGAGTGCTTTTGATCCTAGGCTCAATTAAGTTACACCTAGGGTTTGCTTCTAGGTTTGAAAAGCTCATAGCAATTTCAGATTTATCCTTGTAAGCTAGCTGTTTTAAGCAGAAAGTCATAGGGAGAAGATTGTACACTAGGCCTAGCTTTAGCTACATCTATAGATGTTCTTTCTTAGGTTAGGTTAGTGGCCTGCTTAGCAACACCACCAAAACCCCAAGTCTGTCCCTAGGTTTGAACTCCTTTTAAACCATTAGCTACACTTCCATTTGACTCCATTAACCCAAGGCACTATTCAGAGTTGTTCTCTCTTTGAAGCTTGTTTTGCCTTAAATCTTCAAAAACTCTTCCAAAATTGCAAAACCCTAACTAACCTACCTACTAACCCTAACTGATTTTAGGACTAACTTTAAGAGGACAACGCTGGCCTTATTTTGACTTTTGCTCGGATAGAAAGTTGCGTCTCGCCTTTCTTTTGTCAGAGTCAGGAGTTAGATTGCACTTTACCTATTGAATTGTCACAACGCCCACTTCCTTCTTGGCTAGCCAACCTGGAAAACAACAAAATTATCATAGCCGACGCCATGGTTATTTTGAGACTCTTTTTTGACCTTGAAAGTGTTGACTTGTCTTTTCTTTGATCGGTGTTGAGCTATTGACTCTTATTGAGATCGACTGTGTAAAACGTTGGCTTTTTTTCCTCTCAAATTGACTTGTTGACAAGGCTTGACGCCATACTTCAGAAGTACCGAACAACATTGTATAGGGCTGACGTCATACCTCTTTCTTTGGCTTATACCAACGCCAGGATAATTAGCGTTCTATTGTTTCCATTGAGTTAGTGTTTATGTTCCCAAGCTAATTAACAAAACGTTTTGGCTTTTTGTCATTTGATTCACTTGATTCAAATTTCACGCCATACCATTGTAGCAACATTATATATGACGGGCAAAGCATAATATATGATACATGGTTTAAATTGCACACATTGGAATGCTATTTGTCCTTATGCTTTTATTGGGAAGTGATATTGCTTTATTAGCCATCATTGACTTCGGCCAATAATAACATCTATTAATTGCTCATGTATTAGATAGTCATTGGTTTTATGAAGTACTAACCACCGTAAGCACACCCAGCTTTTCTTTGTCTTTGTCTCTCCAAGCGTACATTAGTAGTGGTTATATCTTGACTATCTATCTAGCATCAACTGCGGGAAGGGTTTCCCTCTGACTTGGTCTTTATTCATTAGCTCATTTATCCAGCATTGACTTAGGACGCCTCATCTGTTCTCCTAAATAGAAAGAGCCCCCATCGAGGTGACAATGGCTGGGGAAGCTCATGCTACTCTGCTTCAAGCCCCAACTCAAGCTTTCAAACCTTTTCCTACAAACCGCATGTATAACAAGGTCTACAATAAGGTATAGATTGATGTTCTACCAAGTTGGTGGACTCAAAAGGATTAGGTGGCCTTTGCTCAATCTGAGGAGGTCTTTGTTCATTATGGGGAGGTCTTCTAGGCCATTTGTCATTTTGTCTATGTGGAGGCCTATTACCCTGATTCCTTTCCATGGCAATCAATCTGTTTTGCATTGCATTCAACTGACTTGTATGATTGGCTTCCATCTGTTTAATCTGATTTGCATGATTAAGTTCCATTTGCTTGAGTAATTTAGTAAACTTATCCATCCCATCATCTGATGACTCTGGACCTTTCGTCTCCTTCTTCTTTTCATCATTAACTTTTGAGGAGGAAGGACCCCTATAAAAACCAGGAATATTTGACTTCCTAGCCTCAAGCAAATTTTGTTCCACTTTTAGGGCTATTTTCTGTGCCGTAATTAAATCCTGAGGTTCCTTATCCACAAGGGCATACCTTACTTCTCCTTCAAATGCTTGAGTGTAATAAATCAAAATGGCTGCATCTGGAGGTTTTATATCTTTATGGCACTCTTTCACCAAGTTGTTGAACTTAGTGTTAAACTCAATCATAGTCTCATTTTCCTTTTTCTTGATGTTGGTGAGGGCATTGAGTTGATGTCTATATTCTTTCTGATCTCCCCACCTCTTCCTAA
>SNQJ01S0177150.1:8668-19856 GCA_010110895.2 Picea sitchensis | reverse complement strand
CCAATATTTAATCATAAATTCACTCAAAAACACTAAAATAGATGCATTGGAAAATAATATGTCTAAAACCCATGTAATCATGAAAATGGTTTATGTAAGGGTGTGGGAAAGCAAAATATGGTTAAAAGTGAAGTGAAAGTGAATTGAAAATGTTGGTAAAAAGATGACACTTTGGCGACTCAACAGACTCCACACAAAAAACGAATGTATTTGGATTCAATCGTATGCGATAATATCGAGAGTGTAGGAAAATGGCCCGTAAATGTGACGAGTGATCTTGACGACACACGGAATACGTCGGTAAATCATCTAGGTAAGGTTGTGCAATGTGGTTAATACCATGAAAAGCATAAGACATAGCGCGTTGAAAAGTCACACCAGCATTCTTGAGACCAAAAGGTAGTTTCTAGTATGCGAAGGTTCCCCAAGGGAAAATAAAATCAATCTTATATTGATTCACGCGTAAAATATTGATTTGATTATAGCCAGAGAAATCATCCATCAAAGAGAATATTTCACTCTCGGGGCAGTCGTCAGCGATATGGTCAACGAAATGGGTTGGATAATTATATTTGGGACAAGCCTTGTTGATATCCCTATAATATACACAAATGTGGATTGTGTCTTGTTTCTTTGTAATCGGAAAAAGATTAGACACCCAATCAGTCAAAGGCACAGGATAGACAAAACGAGCTTAAGAAGTTTTTCAACTTCGAGTTTAATAACATCAACTTTACGTGGATGTATTGGGCGAGGTCTTTGTCGAATGGGTTTAGCATCTGGGTAAGTCTTAATCTCATGTACAACAATGTCTGGATCAATTCCATACATTTCTTCATAACTCCAGGAAAAAACATCAAGAAATTCTTGGAAAAGAGCTTTGTAAATTCAGATCTCATCAACAAAACATGAGGCACCGATGTGAACATTTTCCATGACTCCAGGTTTAATCGAAATATCTAGAGGGATTATGGGTGAAATGTTACCCAAGTTCCCTTCATACAAAACATTGTGTATTGGTTTAGGAACAAGGGAAATAGTAACAACAATAGACAAATTTAAAATTCGTTGGTAACTCTCTATGGTCTCGGGTTCCAAGAAGAGAATAGAACGATGATTCCCATCATCCCATGGGGTATCTTCCATAGACATGATTATCATGATCATCTAATCGGTGTGAAAAAATACGTGAAATGGATCTGGAGACATGTCTAAGAGAGAATTAGGAGGAGGAGTTGTCGATTGAATAGCTTGATAAGCCAATTCCACCGGACTTAAAGGCATTATGTCACTGTAATGAAGACAGTCGTTAGAGCTAGGTACTATCCAAGGGTCATAAAGCTCAGGGATTTCATCAACATTGGTTGATATCATGTTAATATAAGCGACAAAAGGAGTAGGAATATCAGATGGTGGAATGGGTAACGTCCCCATTAACAATGAATCCTTTAAAAGACCCACACAGACATTCTCATAACCAAGAGGTGTTTTTGTAATGAAAGGTACGTTACTAGTACGTGAATCGAAATTAAATAAGCCAGGTTGATCGACAATAACAACTTTTCCTTGGTGAGGGAAACGTATCATATAGAAAAGAGTAGAAACAACTGCATGCATGGAATCAATCCAACTATGGCCAAGTAGAAGGTTGTAATTGAGAGGTTCATCAAAGACCTCAACCTCAACAGTAACCGCTTTTCCTTCTAACGTAATAGACAACGAAGGAAGAACACTAGAAGGTTTAAATCATGTACCATTAAATGATTTTATAGTATTGTGTGACTCGGTAAGGGAAGGAGAGAAAATGGCTTTCCAAAAAGTGACGGACATGACGCAAGTTGAGGCTGTTTCATCAATAATGGTTCGCAAATATTCTTATTTTCTACAATAACTTGTATTTGAAATGAGGAGGAAACCTTGGAATATGATCTTCCAAGTCAAAGTTCATATCGGTAGGATCAATTCCACCAATAGCCTTTAACAGTGCCTTTCGTTGCATAGGACAACTATGAAGGACTTCAAGAGCTGACGTCGCAGAAGGTGCATGTGCAAAATCTTATACAATATTGTAGTTTTGAGCAACACGTGTGTGAGGATTAAATGATGACTTACGAACAATGCCCTTAGGAGGAGGACGAAAAACTATATCTAGACTCGGTCGTTCGAGATGAAGAGTACCATTGGGAGGTGAAGTCAATGGAGGAGGTTGAACCAATGGAGGTGGTGAATCATCAACTTTCTCTTTCGAAGGAGAATAATATTTGGCTCGAGTAGCGACTTCAACTTCATTTTTCTTAGAGTCACCAATACACATAAGTACATAAGATGTGGTAGAGATAGAAGGTTTGTCATGAATGACCAATTCGGCATGCTGCTGAGAAGGAAAAGGTTGTGACAAAACGACGGGTGTAGGAGTTGTCTCGATCCCTTGCAGCAACTTAGTAACCTTAGCACGTCATGGACAATATTTCGTATAATAATCCTCACCACAAATAAGACAAGGATAATGAGGTTTGCGCTTTTCTTTGTCATCAACAGGTTGAGTCTTGGGTTTATCGGATTGTTGATTATTATTTTTGTCCTCTTTATTCTTACCCTTCCCTTTCTTTTTATTTTGATTTTTATCGGTAGGTGTAGATTGAACCGAATTAACCTCACAAGTTTTACCAGGAGAAGGAGTCGAAGGAGGAGTATTTTGTACATTAGCAGTAGTAGACTTGGGATTGGAAGAATGGATTGTTTAGACTAAGTCTCAACGTGAAAAGTGTCAATCATGCCATTAGCAGCATGAGAAGCTACTGGAGGTGTTGGGGTTGGATTTGTAGACAGGCGAGGAGCATCGGGGATCAAGTCATATAGTGTGACCATTTGTGAATAAACGAGATCCAAATATTGAGCACGACTAATCACCTGCTCTTTAGTGACAACACCACCCATGGAAACATCACGAGCTATAGGAAAAATGAGTGACTTGGTAAACCACTCGACCAATAATTGATCAGGAAGGGGAACTTTGATTAAGCGTCTTCTCCTCCTCCACTCATGAATATGATTGGAAATGTGAGTAGATGATGATTGTTTAAATGAGCTCAAAATTTTGGTTCCTGTATCATATCGGATCAGTAATTGGTAATGCATTAAAAAATCCATAGCTAAGGTGTTGAAGTCATTGAATAATCCTCGTGGCAATTAAATATACCATTTGGTTTCCGAACCCATCAGAATTCGTTAGAAAATACGTAATCTAATGGAGTCATCCATCAAGGAGTTGGATGAACACCAAAGATGGAAATTCATAACGTGATTATTTGGGTCTTCCCCTAATCGGTCGTCAAACTTAGAAATGTTTGATGGTAACTTGGAAGGTATGACCAGACAATAAGGAGAATGCAAGATAGGATCATTCAAAATCCTAGATAAATCTGGTAAATCAAAAGTAGCAAGAAACGACAATTGTCTCTTCCCTTGAGGAAACTGGTAATTTTGAGGAGGTAGTCCCGTAGGTATACCAGTAGGACCATAAGAAGTATGTAGATAGTTAGAGAATCCTCTCAAATTCGGTGGTGGAGGGTTCTGAGTCAAATAGCCAACTTGGGTTGGTTTATTGGGTAAGCTTCCTTGGGAAGGATCATTAGAGTGAAAACATTGACCCCAGGTAGGATTGATAGAACCTGGATATGGTTGCCCAGGATTAGGGGGTACAAAACAATTAACTTGAGGAGGTTTCCCGCCAGGCGGTTGTTGATTTCCTTGGAAAGGAAAATTCCAAGGTTGAGACTGTAATCCAGGGGTATACTTCCCGTACACTGGGTTATGACCCCCAACTTGAGGTTCCCCCCCAACTTGAGGTTGACCTCCAACAGGAATTTGAAAACCAGAAGCGATGAAATGACTTGTGCCTCCAAATTGATTCGATCTCCTAGGGTGAGGATGATTAGATCCTCCAAGTGAAAGTGGAGGAGGAATTCTAGTCTTCTCAGAGAGAACCCGAGTAGGTGTAGGAACAAAACTACTAGCAGCATTATACCCAGGAGGAACAAAAAGATTAGGCCCTTCGAATGGATTATGGGCAAGATTAGCAATAGAAATATTCAGAGCGTGATACCCAGGTGGAAGTGACGGATTTGATCTAAGTGGAAGTGGTGTTCCAATAGGAGCTTGAGTTATTACCGCACTTCCGGCAGAAACAAGCGTAACTTGTGGGACCGTGGTAGAGCTAGGGAGCTGGAGAGGAAGAATTGTATGAGAACCAACCAACAATTGGTCTAAAACTGTGACAAAATTACTGCTTGTGCTAGTAAAATTATCCAAGGGTACTTTATAAGCAGTGGAAGTCACAGGCGTATGTGATCCCATAGGTTGATTAGAGGTCCTCTGACGTAGGTGACTCATTCCTAGTTTTTCAAAAATATCGTGTCCCGAAGAGGTACTCCAAAGAGAACAAATAGGGCAAGAAGAGCTAGGATTATGAACCGAAGTTCTAAATGATTCACTTTGAAAGGGGATCATCTACACTAGACTCTGTGTGAGGTCTAGTAGGTGTTCTAGTATAATCTTCAGCAACAACATCTCCCGATGAATTTATCCGGAGAAAAAGTGGATCTTATACAACACTCAATAACGGATTTACAGGATGTATGGATTCCCTCAATGGAGTAGAACTTCCAATCTCAGAGGCTACGTCGTTATTGACTACTCCTTCAAGAGAACCCTCTTGTGAGTTAGGAAGTAAAGGAGTATATTCTTCCAGATCTTCCGAAGGTAACCCTTACGTGAACGGCAACGGTCAATGTTGGCCACACAAAATAAAGAATGAAAGAAAGCTATGGCCAACTAGAGAAACAAACAATACTCACTAATAAAATCTATATATCAAACATGCAAACAAACCTTCTTATTTTGAATTCACTAGTTGGTGATGAAATCCAACGTCATGAAATCAAGACAAGAAGAGGTTGGGATAAAGCGGGTGGAAAATTTACGTTGACGACCTGCTTAACGAACTTACACCCTGGTGCAAGATCCCACACATAATTGTGGGTATACCCTCCAAGGAGCCCGAGTGAGTTTGGCCAACATTGATCCAAGGTACCGTGAAGACTAGCCCCTCCACAATCACCTCGTGTAAAGACTCTAAAGAGATAGGCCACTATGGTTACCAATTACGACAATGATGCATGGAGAAGCAGTCGATAGTCTGATCCATGTGCAAGGGCGGGGTATCTAAGCCCAAAATCAACTTGAGAAGGTCCCCACAGGATTTTATTCTCAAGTGACCCCCAATAATACATGCAATCTCTACACTGAGACCAACAAAGCAGGGTGAGTAACTTTGTCGACCCTAATGCGACCTCGTGATTAAATCTTGTGTTAGAAGGGCTTCCTAGGACAAAATGTAGCAAGTGGATTTGTACTCTCCCTATCACAAGGTACTATTGTGTGTTTTGATGCTTTGGAGAGTGTGACTTACAACCTATTCCAAAGAGTTATCCTAGCTAATGTTGGTGTATAAAAGTTCTAGAAAATAAAAGTTACTAATATATTTTAAAATTATGTTATATTTTAAAGGTTGTTATTTACTCAAAAGGGAAACAGATGTGTTACTGATGATGTATTTGACCTTGACCCAATAAGATGCAAGAAGAGATGAAATGCAATTGTTCATTCGATGAACTCTAATGACAATAGGGAGAAGGTTTCTATTTCCAGAATACAAAAGATACAAAGCACAATTTCTCAATCTTTGAATGATATGGATTCCAAACAATCAAAGTGTACTAAATCTTCCAATTTTCTCTTCTCAACAAATATTTGAATGCAAAAAATTTCTTACAAAGACTACTAACAAAAAGAATAAACTCCAGTCCTTTCCTTTTCAAATCAAAATAGAGATAGAATCCAAAAAAGAAAGAATGGTCTAAGAAGACTAATGCACTCTCAACACTATTTTCCAAATCAAACTCACAATGCAAGAAAAAAATGAAAAGATAAGAAAACCTTATGTCAAATGCAAACAAATTTTTTTTCTTAATCGACAACAATTCAAAACTTAAAATCAATCCAAAACTCAAAAGAAATCAAGAACTACTTATCAAACAAGCACCCGGGAACAAAGCCTTGAGATTATACCCTTGCAATAAGAAGTAAAAGATGAAATTTACAAAGCTTATGAAGAAGACTCTCAATCCTTGAAAAGAAACCCAATCTAGGCTTAAAATATGTAAACCAATCATTCACCAAAGCTAAAATTTCATCCCAGGCAATGAAGACAAATCTGGGTAAAGAAAAGAAAATTGACTGTCACTCCAACAATTCCTACAGAGATCTTCGCAAGCTGCAAAAAGGTACATTGAGATGATGTAGAATCGTTGCAGGTTGTCATCAAGGCATAGTGTGACATCCTCTCCATGGTCTACACAAGAAGAGTGCAACGATAAAGAATTATCGTAGGATGAAAATAGGACACAGTGCGACGATCTCTGAATATAAAGAAAATTTGGAAGAATGACAAAAAATTTCAATGAACCTTCAGGACCAGGGAATCAAGATGGATCACCCATAGACACAGAGAATGAAATTGATCAAAATAAGACATGCTAAAAGAAAATAAGAATCAAAAAACCAAAAGAGGTCGTTCTCTCCAGTATGGTTGCCAATTTTGTTATCGGACAAAACGGTAAGTGTGGACACAAACAAATCTCCCTAACTTCCACCGGAAGCTAGAACAAAACAAGACAAAATACAAACTTCACCTTAGACTTCATTTTCATATAAACTAGTTCAAAGAGGGACAAGTGACATGCCTTTTAAATGATGCTTGATCCTCGCTAGTGTCATCCTTGTCGCTCTATCTTTGGATTTGTGGGATGGTGAACCTATTTAAGAAGCACAAACCAACAAAGAGAAAGAACAAAGATATATATATATATTCCAATGAATTCTATGTATAAGATCAAGGAGTTATACAATGAAAGTCAAGACACCTTTATAGGGAAGAAATGTATTGTTTCATTATATTAAAATGGAAAGTGGAGAATACAACACATGCCTTGATGTTGCAAGGTCCCTTTCAATGGATCTTTGCTCCAACACACACACCTTTGCTCCAATGCCTTTGATGAAGAATATCCACCATCTGACTTAGAGAGATAAAGCAAAGCTATCTCAAGTATAATCTATAGTAGAACTCTTCATGCATATTCAAGCCTTTGCAAACCTTAGCCTTTTCCATAAGAGATCCCTCTTTATATAGGGTGAAAGAGGGATGGATGAGGAGATTAGGATGATCCCACTAAATCAGAGAAGCAAGTAAGATCCAAACCAATCGGAGGCCACCTCATCTTCTAGAAGATTCCCTTCTAGAAAATTCGAGAATTTTGACTTTTCCCTTGTTTAAGCATCGTCGCACCCTATGCACAGGAAGCCTGCGACGACGCCGCGGTTCAATTTTGGTACAGTGTGTGACAACCAAGCATCGTCGCACCCCAAGTATAGAGCAGGATGTGACGATCTCCCTTGTCATAGTTTTTAAGGAAGAAAAGGTAAACCACTTTTCTCATGGAGAAAGTCTCTTTTAGTGTTTTCAAGGAACATGGAAGTGAGTTATGCACATGTCGTCAGTTGATCACTAGGGTGACCAAAATAATGTGTAACAATGGTCCATGTTTGTAAATATTTGTATCTTTTGAATCAAATAACAATGACTCAAAAGATACAAATATGTATGAAAATATGACAATTTCTCATGTCTTGTGAGCGAAGGTATTTTTTTTTACATATAAATTTCTACATCATACAAATTATTTGCTCCATCATTGTTCAATTAACTCCAAAGAACAAAGTTCCCAAGGAATCTCAAATGAGCACTTGTTCTGTATTCTTATCTTTCGACACTTTTAACATTATAAGCTTCTAGATGATAGACAAAGTTGTGAAAGATCACATGGCTCTTCCTTGTTTTGTGATTTTGGGGGTGTGGTTATCTCAAAAGAAAAAGGTTTTTCAATGCTTAGAATTAAATCTTACTTAAGGTTGCCCATAAAATTAAAAAAATGCTAGGACTCGAAACTGGACTTCTTCTAAAGAGAAACCAACGAGAAATTTAAAATAACTTGAAATTAACTATGAACAAGTCTAAGGTTTCTTTGATGGTGCATATCAAGGATCCCTAGGTCTATGTGGTATTGGTGCTATTTTATTTTAGCATCAACAACATTATTTAAAGATAAGATTTGCAATGGCCCCGAGTACAAACAACTAAATTGAACTCTTTGCTATGTGGCTTATTTTAAAGATAGTAACTGATAAGGGAGTAAAAAAATTGAAAGTGTTTCATGACTTGAAATTGATGGTGTATTGGACTAATCTGAAATGTACAATCAATAATATACCACTTAAGCCTCTCATGTTGCAATTCCTTCAAGTGAAAGAGAGATGAAACTTTTTATTTTACTCATATCAATACTATGGTTGATCAACTTTCAAAAGAAATTGTGTTGTTGCAAGAAAGAACTCTCAATAAACAATAGTTCAGAGAAGGGAATCAAGTTGCTTCTATTGTCGATATGTTGTTTTAATGTTATAGTTTTTTATTTCTTTTTTAGGCATATGATGTAATGAAGTAAATAGTTGCAGCCTATAACTTGTATGAAAATAGAATTTTTTGTAAAACCTTCTAACAAGGAGCTTACGAGCTTACGATGTCAAAGAAGTCACAAGATAGATAAGGAGACATTGTAAAAGACACTTTTCGTAAACAATATTTTTTTATCTTAAAAAGTAATAAGATGTGTATTTTAATTTTACCTTAAAATATTGAATATAAAGTTTGTGTTTTCTTTAAAAAAACAATCCTAAATTTTTATGTTTAATTGAACTAAGCTCATATTTCTTCCTAACTTTTTGAATGATTTTTCCAACAAACAAAACATTCATCATTTAACATACTACAATGTGTTTCACCTCATACTTATCAATAATAATAATAAATTGATTGTGAAACATTTATAAAAATATATTTCAATGCAAACAAAAATATTGCAACTAACTAGACATATAGAATTGATAATACCTCCTCTCATTAAATTTTGCTATTATGCAAGTCCTTATGAATATGTCCCGTGGGTTTGCTATTGTGAAAGTCCTCATGGGTCCTTTAAAATAGTGTCCCCTAAGTTCATGTTCACTATTGAGTACCCAACGTTGTACACTTGAACAATGGTTGGGGGTTTGATGTAAAACCAATGGATTAAAGACCACCATTGATCATCACATTTAATGAATGATTTCAAGATTCAATAAAACATTGTATTATCATGATATCATTTATGTAATAGTTAATCATTTTTAGTTGTCCATATATGGTCCTTCTATATCTTTATATCAACAAAAATGTGTATATTGTAATATGGTCCTTGGTATCAACATAATTGTATTTTTCCTATGAAAAAGATCCTCATGCTAATAGAACAAGAAATTGAATAATAAATGTTTTTTTTCATGTATCTAATAATTCACTTGCCACTAATATTGATGCTTTGGGCCTACTGAAGGATAATGGAGGCTCATAATTGGGGTCACACCTAACATTGAAATTTAAAAATCTCCAAAAGTCACTTGGCATTAGTATTAGTTCTTTGGCCTTACCTAGTAAAGAATAATGGAGGCTCATAATCGGGGTTATACCTAACATCGACACTAATAAATCTCCAAGCCATCAAACATTTATAGCTAACTCAACACACTTTGATCTTGAACTTGTAACCTCCTGAAATCCAAAAACCCTAGAAGAAACTTAACTAATAATCTCGCCAATAAACCGAAGCCTACCAACACAATTAAGAACTAAATCATAAATATTATTCATAAAAATACATATTGTTTTAACCTCATATTACCATTTATTATAATTCAAACAAACAATCCAAAACTTAGTTAATTTGCATTTGTTTCCATCATAATATGTTTTTTATAAAAGACAATGTACCTTGTCATCATTTTCCCAATTTGTCCAACTTTAACTTTTCCCCTTTTAAACCTTAAACATATCTTTTTTTTTACTGGTAGAATTAGCAATTAGTCGGGCACGTACTCGTGTGACATGTGGTCATATTATTCAACTGTTACCATTATAACCTCCATGTGTGCCCACAATGTCAAATTAGAAACTAGTCGAGCACATACTCACATGATAGGTGGGCATGTTATTCGACCGCTACCACGATAACCTCCATGTGTTCCCACAATGCCTCATATGTGACACACAAGGTAAGTAAGGGTTTCAAACGAATAACTTCACATAACTTGTGCTTTAAGAGTACACTCCATCACCAACTACCAAACACCTTGAGGCACCTTAAACATATATTTTCAAAATAATTAAAAATACACTAAATATCAATGTATAGCTAAGATTTCATTCAAAATTTAACACTCGAATGCATATTAAGTAAAATAGTTATAAAGTGCAAAAAATTTGCCACCATCACCTCATTTTTTAGGATCGCTTGTCACCTCATTTTTGCAAGTCACTTTATTTCTTCCATGTATTATTTAGTCTTTATCAAAGCCATCGCCCATGATTATAATTTTTAGGTGAAGTCAATCTATCTTTACGTCATTATTAATTCACTCAAATTTTATAAAATAATTCAATATTTTATTAATATTTATATTTTTTAATTAATTTTTTTTAATAATTTTATAAATTTATAATAGCTTTTATTTTTATTAATTTAAAAAATATTAATAAAATTAAAAACACAAACAATATTCACATCACACTTCAGGTTATGTAAGTTAAAATATATATCTTAAAAACAATATATTCTACTTATAATATAATATATTAATTATACTTATAATATAATATATTATAATATATCAACTCATGTTATATAAGTTAAAGTTCATATTTTTAAAAATAATATATTTTATTTATATTATATAATAATAATAATAATCTATTTTTTTTTATTTTATTTTTTTTACTGGGGGAATCGGCAACTCGCGGTTCTCGTACCCGTGTGACACGGGGTCGATCCCCGTCGGCTACCACTATAACCCCAGGTGCAACCACTCAGCCCACAAGAATGGCGCACGAGTAAATCCGGGTGAGAATCGAACATGAGACTTCATTTTTACAAATTTCCTTCCATTTACACGGCACTTGCCAATCCGTCTACACCCG
>SNQJ01S0177149.1:9379-19856 GCA_010110895.2 Picea sitchensis | reverse complement strand
CCCAGGGGAGACATCCCTAGTGACCTAGGGTTTTGAGAAGGAAAAGGTGAAAATGTATATGAAAATGTCTCCTCTCACAGGTCACACTAATCAGAAATTCCCAAGGTTTTAACCAATGAACTAATAAGGAATTAATATGTACATGTCTAGAACAAAACAACAAGGAAAATATATCTTTCGGAAGTACAACTTGTTGTTAGTACTTCATAAAACCATGAACTGTATCAATAAAATAAATAGTTGATATATGGTGTTCAACAAACATAAATTTATAGAATAAATGTTTATAAGACAATATCTTCACAATAAATTCCTTAAAATGGATTCAAAATGACCAATAACAATTACTCATTAACACCAAAATACTAACATTTGTATGAAGCAAGTAAGGGAGTGTATTAATCAACTTTTCAATTGCTTT
The DNA here is from genome assembly GCA_010110895.2 of Picea sitchensis. Taxonomy (NCBI): domain Eukaryota; kingdom Viridiplantae; phylum Streptophyta; class Pinopsida; order Pinales; family Pinaceae; genus Picea; species Picea sitchensis. The sequence continues at coordinate 19,435 of SNQJ01S0177149.1, read as the reverse complement.
TAGGTGATTTTAGTGTTGCAATAGATGGTTGTAACTTGATTTTGTAACAATAACAAATGAGTTAGTATATTAGACTATTCTAACGTTAGGCGTAGTTAGTAGAGAGATTAAGGTATAGGTTTTCATAGTAGTTTTTGTCAATCACTCAATAGCAAGGCTTAGATCAATGCTTTTTTAGGGTAAATGGAGTTCTTTTAGGCAGCGAAAAATCTTGAAGGAACAAATTATAATGAGAGAGTTAAAGACAAGAGGGTCAATAATTGAAGTGTTGGTAGCCCAAGGCTTCAATCACCAAACCCTAGGGGGGAAATGGCTACTAGGAAGTAGGTAACCCTAGTCCCTAGTAGTGTTTCTCCTTCTTTACCTCAAGGATGAAATAGACGATGAATTAGATGAAGAAAAATGTTCTAGGGTGTTGCAATGGCAAGGCCCTTAGCAAAAGATTCAATGAAATCAGTTTTCTAGCATAATCTAGTAGGTGAAAGATATTAAGGCATGGACACTAACATGTTCTTAGCCTCCTGTGGTTTTAAGCTATCAATTTCATAATCTCAGTATAAATGAAAGATAAATGTAACTGTAACCATTCAATGAAGAGTAATTGCAGAAAAATTACTTACATCCACCAAGAATCATCTAGCAAATACTCTAGTTGAACACTTCCACCAAGAAAGTTATCCTTTGAGCACTTAGATTTATTCTATGAATAAAGTAATCAACCATTGATGTGCTCAGATCTTGATAAGAGTGAGGAATTTGTTTGCTTGAACCAGGATACTTGTGATAATATTTTCCACCCCCCTTTGATTACTTTACCTCACTATGTAACTAAAGGTATGGTTTGGAAACATGTCCCTTATCCCAAGTCTTTTGTAGGAAAAAAACTACTTTGGGAATTTAGGGGAAGGTTGAGTACTTCAAGAATAATCTTACTATCACAGACTTCCATATTTTTCTTAATAAATTGTTGATCATTCTTTCGTTTCTTTCTAATCCCTTCCGAGGCCTCATGTTGTGAAGATATCCGAGGTAGCCAACATTTAGACTCTTTGATTTGGTATTTTGAACCCTTGATTTTTCACGATCCTTTTCTAAGATGGATTGAGCACTTTCCTGAGAGTATGAATTGGCATGATTTTGTCCCTCCCTCTCGCCTCCATGAGATAGAATGTATGATTTCCGATGATACAATACACTCTCTAACTCATGTTATTTTTGCTCTTAACTTATCATTGTTTTGGTTTATGATGAATCACAGAGACAAGTATTTTGAGACATTGCTACGATGGTTTCACTGGTTATTTGACTACACCTAGCATTCAACCAACAGGTAAGTAGAGGCAAGTATGTAGGCATTTTCATTCATTGTATATACCATCTGCATTTCATGCTAGAGTAGTTTTATTTCCATTTGTATATATGCTTGTTTGTTTTCATTTACTATACCATATATGAGCCAGGGGAGATATCACCACCCCAAGTGATTACTAATAATATTTTGTTGAGATCAAGAAGGTCATAGGTCATGATAGATATGATGAGGTTCTCATGCACTCTATGGTGAGCACATGTTCCTGAGTTGGAGCCAGATGTTATCCTCTAGCCTATGGATAACTAAGGAGATTATGTCTTGAGGCCTAGAGGTCCTAGAAATGGAGTACCAAGAGGAATATTGGCTTGAGCCTAGCCCTGGAGGGCCCATATTTCTTCATCTCCTCCACCTTGTTAGTAGCGACAATGTCCATCCCATTTGCCTGGTCCTTCAACAACAATGGGTATTTCTCCATGAGGTAATGAGTCCGGGAATCATGGTATGTGTCACTCTAATTCTCAAAAAATTTGAATATGTTCATTTAATTATTTTTACTTCTAACATGTGCTTGGACCTTATTCCTTTCCACTTGTCCACCCCTGAGGTGAATAACATGATTCCCTAGAAAGTTGGCTCCCATAGGGTTTTAGTTTCCACTGAGTGGGTTCATGAAATGTCATCGTCCATTCCCACGATAATTTTCACTTTCCATCTTTTTCCCTCTAATCCATCCCCTACACTGGTTCGGGAATTGGATTTTCCAAACTAGCAAAGGGTTGTACCTTACCTTGTGGGAAGAAGGGGCTAAATTCCGAGAGGGTAAAAGTAGCCAGAAAAAGATAAAAACCAAAATAACAAAACCTTCATATGCTTCTCTAAGGGATCCCCGAGAAAGAAATAAAATGTTTCTCAACAAGAAACAAAGGGACCCATAAAATAATAAAATAAACACCTAGTTGGAGGATAGGGGGTCTCATCATGAGTAATCCTATTAGGTCCATGGGCACGTAGTGGTATGACACTACCATTCAGGTGGTCACCACTCTAGGGTAGTGTCTCTTGGTGGCATATACAAGAGAAAGGGGGTCTCATCGCAATCCATTCTTCTCATCTCCATGAAATGCCTGTGGGTAAAATTGTCACCACTGGTCACCATGCCAGGGCAGTGTCCCTTAACTAGTCTCTTGAATGAAAAAGAAATAATATAAAAGGATAAAATGAATTGAATGGGATTGGAAACATTTTCATCCATGACAAGGTGCATCTCACCCTCTTCATAGGCACCCACAGGTAATCCATACATTTCCCTATCATCATTGCACCCATTGCTCAGACATCCCTTACCACCTCATCCACTTACATGGCATGGATTTGTCTTCATTTGGAAACATCCCACTTCAAATGAGAATTATCCCAAAAGGACATCCTAACTTCCCCTCCAAACCTGGCTTGTAGAACAACATAATGTCTTTAAGCACTTGTCTAGGAAAAGGGGGTTTTATGCACAGGTTTAAATAACTTGATTATCATATGTGATTGACATTGCTATTATCCCTGTGAATTATGAGTTGATGAAGGGAATACTTGTTCTTGTTGCAGGGACACACCCGACGCATAGGTACACATGGGGACATGATTAGTTCGGACCTCCATAGGGTGAAAATCCCACCAAATGGATGTTGAGACCCCAGCCAGGGGAAAAGGTAGATAAGAGGTTTACACTAGAGAGAGAGGAGGACATTCCACTAGAGACATCCTGACAGGGCTGGACCTAGGGGGGTATTTCCCTTCTCACTATGATGTAGGCCTTGAAAGTCCCATGACGTCACCTCTGTGACCCTTAACGTCACCCAACGTTTTGGACACTTTGTAGGCAGTTGTGTGCCTAGTGGCATGTGTGGTTACATCCAAAGGCCTTGGGAGGCATAACATTTTTCTTCTGGAGGCCAACATTGCACTAAAAAGGCCCAACGTCACCCTAAAATGGCATGACGTCACCTATTCTGCTTGATTTATGGTTTTAATTTGTCATTTAATGTAAAAATAGGATATTACATGTAAGTGGCCATGTTGGCCTTTTTTACCTAATTCTGGTCATTGTAAATAATGGATTTTCCCTTATATTTTTTGGGACAATATTTCACTCACACAAGAGTGAGGTCTTAAATTTGTTCCCTAATTAGGGTTACTTGTCTGAAATTTGGTGCACACTTATTGAAGGAGGCTTATTTTGGACTATTTTGGCATTTTTCTTGGTGGAAGTGTTCAACTAGAGTATTTGCTAGATGATTCTTGGTAGATGTAAGTAAATTTTCTGCAATTCTTCTTCATTGAATGGTTATAGTTACATTTTTCTTGCATTTATACTAAGATTATAAAATTGCTAGCTTAAAACCCTAGGAGGCTAAGAATATGTTAGTGTACTTGCGTTAATATCTTTCACCTACTAGATTATGCTAGAAAACCAATTTTCTTGAATCTTTTTCTAAGGGCCTTGCCATTGCAACACCCTAGCACATTTTGCTTCATGCGAGTTGTCATCTACTTCATCCTTGAGCTAAAGAAGGAGGAAAACTACTAGGGCCTAAGGTTACCTACTTCCTAGTATCCATTTCCCCCCTAGGTTTTGGTGATTGAATCCTTGGGCTACCAACACTTCAATTATTGACCCTCTTGTCTTTAAATCTCTCAATATCATTTGTTCCTTCAATATTTTCTACTTCCAGGACTCCATTTACCCTAAAAAAACATTGATCTAAGCCTTTCTATTGAGTGATTGACAAAAACTACTATCAAAACCTATACCTTAAGCTCTCTACTAACTACTGCTAACCTTAGAATAGTATAATATACTAAATCATTTGTTGTTGTTACAAAAGTAAGATACAACCATCTATTGCAACACTAAAAGAAACTAAAAGAAATTGAAAAAGTTGATTAATACACTACCTTACTTGCTTCTGACAAATGCTAGTATTTTGGTGTTAACGAGTAATTGTTCTTGGTCATTTTGAAGCCATTTTAAGGCATTTATTGTGAAGATATTGTCTTATAAAAATTGCTGCTATAAATTTATGTTTGCTTCACCATATATAAACTATTTCTTTTATTGATAAATTCCATGGTTTTATGAAGTACTAACATCAAGTTGTACCTGTGAAAGATATATTTTCCTTGTTGCTTTGTTCTGGGCAGGTACATCTTAATTCCTTATTACTTCATTGGTTAAAACCCTAGGAATTTCTGATCATTGTGACCTGTGAGAGGGGACATTTTCATAGACATTTTCCCCTTTGGCTTCTCAAACCTCCAAGTCACCAAGGATGTCTCCCCTAGTCCATCAACCCTAAATATAAATAGGCATCCTATTGAGGTGACAGTGATAGGATAACCTCTTGTTACACCAATTTTCCCTCCCTAGACCTTATCCTTTGGAATAAGTACAAATTTCACGACAACATTTTGGTGTTGTTGTCGGGGAACACTGAGTCAATTCTCCTCAAAGACGACACTTCTCAGTAAGACTTTCCTTAAGAGTCTTTACTTTTCAAAGATTACCTGGCGACTCCATTGAGGGTGATCCCCTCATTCCTTTGATAATTTCAAGAAAATTATTTGGCGACTCCGCTAAGGACAAAGCTAGCCATGACTTCTCAACGGGACTCGGGAAATTTCAAACCCTTGGACATGAGTGAAATCTCGAGATACCCTAGGAAAATGACCCCTAAGTATGAAAATTGGCTCCCTAGGTTTAGTGGTAGTGATAGGGAGAGATTAGACTATCAAATGGGTGATTTATGGGCTTTCTTTCAACTCAACCCTATCAGTGACGATGCTGAAGATTTGGCAATGAATCTCTTCTCTTCCACGCTTCATGGAAACACTAGGGGGTGGTATGACAACCTCCCTGATGATAGCATCACAAGTATGGAACAATTGGAAGAAACCTTTCTCAAAATATGGGGTATTCCATTGGAAGACATCCCAATACTACTAAGAAGACTTGATCATATAAAACAAATTGAGAATGAAACTGTCATATAGTAGCAGGATAGATTTGAGGACATACTATATCGAATTCTTGGAAGCCATCATCCTGAAAACAAGTACATCGTTCATATCTATATCAATGAACTCTTAGTACATCTAGGGTTTCCCTTCAGTAAAAAGGCCCAAGAATGCTCAATGAAGCTCACATCATGTCTACAAGAATAGAAGAAAATATCTTATTGTCCCAAGTAATACACCTCTTTACCATAGACACTCTTAGTTTGGAGAGATTAGTTTCCCTTGAGACATTTACTATTGATTTCCAAAAAGAAGGGGAACAAAACATTGATCAACAAGAGGCTAAGGGGAAGGATCTTGATGAGGTTTTCCAGTCCCACAAAGAAGAGCAAAGGATTACTCATTTTTCTACCAAGAATAATGAAGATGTGGTTGAGGAGATGGAACCGGAACACGATGATGAAGTATTGATATGTGCTCGTCCCTATGATGAATCCATACATGAGACTATTCCTCCTACATAATAAGAAGAGGATGAGGTTAGTCACTTTCCTTTTCAAGATCTTGATAATTCCTTGTTTTATGATTCAGAGAAGGATGAAGAAAGGGAACCTTTGAACAAGACAAACCCTCCTTATAAAGTTGAAGATGTAGAAGAAAGTATTCCATTTGATAAATTTATCCAAAAACTTGAAGCTCCTGCACAAGAATAAGTAAGCAAGGTGAGTTGTTTCCCTTTCCAAATTTTTAATGATTATGTATCTTATGATGTGGAAAGTGAAGAAGTTTTGGATATTTTTACCCCTTCATGCTATGATGAAGATGATGATTTTGTTGATAATATTGAAGAGTTCATACATGTTGGGAATCATAATTGGGATTTGAATGGATATGATGGAGATCCCATTTATGACATTGAGGGTCATGTCCAGAAGTTGCCTTTACCATTATCACATGAAGTCACTAATAAATTTGATATTTGAAAGCAAGGACATGACATGATTATAATTTGTTTTTCAGACACCCAAGGATGAATTGATGTTATGCTCTCCTAATAATTTTTGGTCATACCTTGAGAACTTTGATGAAAGTTACTTTGAGAACTTGGATTTATTATATGAAGAAAGTTATCAACCATCATTGTGCTCAGATATTGATAAGAGTGAGGAAGTTGTTTGCCTGAAGCAGGATACTTGTGATAATATTTTCCACCCCCCTTTGATTACTTTACCTCGCTATGTCACTAAAGGTATGGTTTGGAAACATGTCCCTTATCTGAAGTCTTATGGAGGAAAAAACCTCCTTTTGGAATTTAGGGGAAGGTTGAGTACCTCCAGAAGAATCTTACTATCACAGTCTTCCAGCTTCCTCTTAAGAAATTGTCGATCATTCTTTCAGTTCTTGCTAATCTGTAATAAACCTCGATTTCCTCATTAAAAAAAAATCCCCCTTTTTTTTTCACTTCTAAGAGAATTAGGCTCTAAATCTGTAAAATAGTTTTATAACAAGAGGAATGTCTTTAAAACTAAAAAAAATGTGATACCCTATGTATTAAATTTCTCTTTCCTAGCATTACAGATCCATAGTCTAGTGTTTACCCCTCAACTTTTATTTAAGTCATTCTAGTCTTTGCAAGTGGTTGAATGTATACACTTTATAATAATAAGGTACTTTCTCTTAACACATATTACCATATGTGTGCGCAGGCCTATGCTCCAATACCCCAAATCAACTTAAATAAACATAGAAAGGGGAGTCGAAAAATTTGCTTTATCATTGGACTTAGAGGCTTGGCTTGTTAAATGGATGCCTATGAAAATTTTGGTGACTTCCCGACAGTTGATGGAATCCTTATGATACTTAAATGAATCCAACGTCGGTGCAAACTGGTCTAGGAGGAGTCCCATACTTGTCCTTGAATTTCCTTAAAATGACGGGATGTGTTGATAGTCGAAAATTAAGTTCTCTGACTAGCCATTAAAGGGGGTGGGTGAGAAATGAGAACTGCCCTATGCCCTACTCCAATACATTCGCGCCCAATCACTCATGTCACCTGGCATCAACTTCTCGTTGTACCTCACATTCAATGTGCACGAGGATTGTGTCTTAGGGTAGCAACCTAAGTTCATTGTCATTTGCACAAGCCTGTTCTGAAACGAGCTCTGTGTATTCCTTTGTTTTCTTGGCTTTATTCTGCACAGGTGTGATGGATTGGAGCACCTTCTGAATTAATTTCCTGCTTTTGGTAAGTGTCTTTCTTACGGTATAACTTTTACTGCAAGTTCCCATTCGAACCTTCTTTTTTATTTTTGGCTTACTTCTCTGGTATTCCTTCCCAACACATTTCCTGTAACTAGGGTCCTTCTTGTAAGCCCTTTCACTCTTCTCCTACATTCTCCATTTCCATGTGTTGGAAAGTTTTCTCTCTGCTATTTCCTACTGTACTTTGTTGGAAAAGTAGTCAGAAGTTCGTTTGGTTAGGCCTTATGTGCATCTGTAAGTTATACATGTTCTACAACGCTGAAATATTTCTGGCAGCTATTTCCATTCTGGTTGAGTAATAAGGAAATGGGTTTTTACTTCGTCACCTTTTGCTTTTTTCTATCGGGACTTCTCGACAAAACCCTAAGACTGGCATTTTCTTGTTTGAGATTCTCTCATAAAAGTAATAGTCGGTCTAACCTTTCAGCAAGGATTGAACCCTAAAAGATACTAAAGGTGGTCAGATATATATCTTCATACCCTCTTACTCATATTCTGGACGCTTTAAGAGTGCATGTGCGTCTGGAGTTTCGACACTATGTTGCCCCTGAATTTTCTTTTAAGACTTACTCATAGGGTACCAAACAAATGATTGGTATTATTTTGTTTTTCTTTTGAACAAGACAATGAGTTTATGCTTATCATGTGATCTGGATATGTTTCAACATTCTCTTATTTATTTTTTGTTCCGTTCCTTTCCTTGGTTATTCAAAGATTCTTATCGCTAATGATGATCCCTTTTTTTTGCGACGGTACCCATCAGAGGGATTTGGGGATCCTCCTCCCTTTTCGATTTGGATAGTACACAATTTGTCGCAAAAGGGGAAAGCGTCGAGTCCTCCTTTTTAAGTTAAGAATTAATTCAGCTGTACTCATCTATTTTATAAAGTTTTTCCTTCTTCTTTTTTTTTTTTTCTGTTCGAACAAGTCAGTCATTGTTTTATCGAAATGTGTGCAGGGTTTTTTAGTCACGAGAATACATGGAGAACAACCTCCATCATCTTCTTAAGAGGTATTCGGGTTCTGTTCTGCCCCTTTCCAGAATCTTAGGCAACTCAGGAATTAAAGGGTTAACTCTCTGTGCTAGAGATTGTTCATTTTATACTGTTGTTATTTAATTTCCAGACCAATTACAAGGGTCAACTGTAAAACTATAATATTGGTTGAAAGAGTCATTCGTATTTTTCTTATACTATATCTTAACACAGTCATTAATGGAAGGACAATTTTCAACTTCCTCTTGACCTTCTTCATTTTCCTTGAAAGACAACTCGAGTAATGCTACTTGTTGTTTTATTCCTATAGCTTTGCCTTAAGTCTTTATCAATGCAGGTTCTCAGAAAATTTAGAATACTCGTTGTATAAATCTCTGGTGTTTATTTACAACATAATTTTTGCAATAATGAGATGGTTACTTACTTTATTCTGACTCATATTAAATTCTATTATTAATTTATGTTACCTCTGTGTATGCGAATTTTCTGAAGCTACACTCTTCTCTGGTCACAGTTGGGTATCGACTAGATCTGCACACTCGGTAATTAGACAGGTTTTATGTCTTAAAGTTTACAATTATGTCAATTATTTCTGAACAATCTTTCTTTATAGAAATGTAATTCATATATGAGTGGTCATTCTTTGATGGTAATTCCTTACTATGTAGTATATGGAAATGATTTGTGTTAAATGAGAAAGCATATGCATGTTCATATTGTTTCCTTTGATTCTTCTATTTTCTTTCCTTTTCGCGAATCCCTGATTACATAATTTGTCTGCTTAAATACTCTGACAGGGGTTTTTATGTAAGTAAGTTTTCAGTTGCAAATACTTAATTTCCGTCAGTTCGATAAAGCCTATGCAAAGAATCAAATGTAAATAGATCTCTATCACTCTATATATATAGGGATATGTGATCCGTAGGGTCCATAGCACTTCGTATTTCTCTTTTCACTATTATACGAGAAGGGAAAATCTCAGCAAAGTAATATGAATTTCTTTCCTGAATTTTAGTTATAAAGACACACATAAACTTATATATGTGATCCGTAGGGTCCATAGTACCTCGTATTTCTCTTTTCACTATTATACGAGAAGGGAAAATCTCAGCAAATTAATATGAATTTCTTTCCTGAATTTTAGTTATAAAGACACACATAAACTTATATATATATATATATATATATTTGTTCAATTCGATTTTATATAGGTAGTTCAACCTAGAAGTTCAATTACAGGGATAAACAACCACCTATAACCAGGTCTGTTCCTTTCAAGTTTAGTGTACATAGATAAATTTTGCCTACCTGTTTAATTTACATAAGGAAATAATCCCAGAATTTTAGTCACCTGCTATAAACTTTCTCCAAATGGACAGATCTCATTCATGGAAGATTTTACACTTTAATTCAACCAAATTCACTATATTCGATTTATACATACATACATACACACACACACACACACACACACACACA
>SNQJ01S0177148.1:1865-19857 GCA_010110895.2 Picea sitchensis | reverse complement strand
ATCCTTGAACCCTTGACCCTTTTCCTTCAGAAACCCAGATTACTAGGGACGTCTCCCTTGGGATTAGCCACCCTAAATAGAAAGAGCTCCCCATCGAGGTGACAGTGGGTGGGGAAGCTCCTGTTACGCCAGTTTGAGCCTCGCCTTCAAGCTATCTAAACCTTTCCTACAACTTGTGCGATAACAGTAACGTCTTGGACAAGTGTTAATTATGTCCAAAACGAAGGGAAAAAGTAGTTTGTTTGCTTGGAGGGATCCTACAGGGTTAGCACAAGAAATATAGAAGAGAAATAGAGAAGAACACCACTCAAAAGATCAATGAAAATCACAATGAATAGTGAGAAAGTGACTAATCTAATTGCAAAATTTATGAAAGTACCATCAAGAATAAAAGGTTAGAAGACAAATACAAAACTTCTTTATTGATAGGCTTGCAAGAGGGTTGGTTGTGCCACAATTGACAAGTCCGCAACTGGTACAATGATCACTTTGCTCAAAGAAGAGTAACCAGACTAAGAATGCGAGAGAGAAACTATGTTAGCTACTGCAATATCTGACCAATAACTAATGAATACCATCCAATATATAGGAGATGAGTGTGAATAAAATAGGAGTTAATGCGCATGAGGGAATAAGTGTGCGTGAGAAATTTAGGAATTAATGCGCATGAGGGAATAAGTGTTAGTGAGTAATGCGCATGGGTGAGTTACAACTCAGAGTGTATGGAGGATAATTTTATCTTTCCAATGCATGTTATATTGCTAAATTTGGCCAAGGGATGAGGGAGTTATGAGTTAAAGGGAAATTTGCCCTATTTTTTAGGGATTTCCTAAAATTTAGGAATTTTGCGTTTAAAAGCAATTTAGGGAGAAATTTTATAAACTAGTTGCATATGAAAAGCGAGAGGAATAGAGTGAAAAAAACTAGCCTCGAGTGGCTAAACTTTCTCTAAACAATGCCACCTCACCCATGCGCCACCTCTTTAGCTTAATTAATTCTCATTTAATACATAATCCTTGGAAAATGCGCCCTTGGTCCATGATGCCATGTAGATTCCACATCATCTTGATACTCTGCCCCATGTCAAAATCTGAGCCTACCATTTGTCACTGTTGGAGATGACGATGACTGCTAAAAATAGAAATTTCCAAAAATAGCCATCCAGTCCCAAAAATTTGAAACTTGTCAAAATTGACCCAAACTCTCCACAAATTCTTAGAATGACTAGGAGACCACCATCATGTGTCTACTACTAAAAATAGAAATTCCTCGCATGTCTATGATATCATATTCATTGGATTCAATTTTCCACAAGGAATCTGAATCTGCAATCAAAATCAACATGTGAGCCCTGGTGGTCAACCTGCTAAAAATAGAAACATGTGCCAAACCATCTTGGAAGAGGTCCCAAAGACTCAAAATGTCTCAAGGATCAATAATATGCGCTTAGAATCTAAATATGGGGCTTGGAGCTCAAAATGCTAAAAATAGAAAGTTCTTGTATGTCGCCCAGAAAAGTGCTATCAGGCCTAGAATCATGCAAGGACCATCCCTGTATGCTCAAAACTACTCCAAACTGCCAAGAGACTCACTCAAACCGTGGCTCCTAAAAAGTAGCAACACCTGTTGTATGTAGACATCTCTCTTAAATGAAAAGGAACACAAGCTAACTCTACCTCTGAACAAAATAACCATGTATCGATCATATACCTGCCTCTCATGGGAACCAACCTCTTGCTCAACACAAGTGCTAAACTGTGGGAGAATCTCATAATGCCAGCCATAATAGTGCATGCTGGCTCTTAACCCACAAGACTTTCAAGGGTAAAAATCTATGGGTTAACAGGACCCTTAGGAAACTTACCCAAATTTCTGGGGACTCCATCGGGGACTCTGGGACTTGTTGGTCGTCCCCAAGACGTTTTGGACGAATTTCAAGAACGTTCCGGACAGATTTTGGGGATGTTCTAGGCAGATTTCGGGGATATTTTGGGCATATATCTTCACTCTTGACAATCATGGAAATTGATGATTGGACAATAAGATCATTTTTCCCATCCATTATTTTTGTATTGCTTTGAATGTAAATCTGTTGTAAAAGTTGCAACTCAAAACATGGGTTTTGTATGATGGGTTTTTGGTGATTTAAATATTATATTTTCAGCAACAATGTTACAACAAGCAAAGCTTCGATGTCAAAAAAAAAGGAGATGCAACATTTTAAAGGGTTGATCCTTGTGGTCACTGCTCTTGTTCTTCTCATTTCACTGGCCATCTTAGTTTTTTCATATTATACATGGGTTTCTAGTAGTCATTCAAGTCTAGTGCTTCCACCATCCCAACCTCAAGCATTGTGAAAACAATCAGATAGTAGTGACTTGGATTGGGTACTAAATATTTGAATAAATTCCTATTCAATCACCTTCTTAATCTGAAATATGAATCTAATCTCTTTATAGAACCAAAGAGTTTTATAGTGGTTTTCAACACAGCCGTAAAAATCTGCGAAACCTATTGAGAAGGGAATGACTTTATGTTTTAACATAATCATCATTAACAAGAAATATGAGGAAGAGAAACTGCTATAGAGACAGTTTTCATTTAAGTTTCCTAAAGGTAAACTGCATTTTGCTCAAGTTTTATGAAGCTAAATTACATTTTTCTCTTGTCTAGCAGCCAATAATGGAATGTCACTCTACCCTTTTTTTAATTTGCTCGAGCTGTTTTAGAATTGGCAAGTGTAAGGGCTCTGCATAATACTATATAGTATAGCTTGTTATGCTTACAAGCTTGAAGCAACTACAAATGTTTATGGTGAATTTAAAATTTTTAATATTTTTAATATATATTAATGTTGTCCCCAACCCGTCATCTCTACAAAATTTGGGGGTGCGCTCTAGCCATCCCAGGGACACATCCCCCCCTCCCCGCCATTCCCCCGTCCCAAAAACCAATGCAACATAGCTCTTCACCCACTAGAATCCTTGAACCACACCACCACTGCATGCTCGGAACCAAGACATTCAACCTATACCTATCATACATTGAAACTACTAATTATAATGTGTCAAAAAAAGTCTTCCTCCGAAAAAGCAAAAAACAAAAAGTGAGAAAGATTAATCCTGAAGAGATGGAGCATCAGTCTATCTTTTGAAAACAAAAAAAGCAAAATTGAAAACACTGGAAAGATTGATCATCTCACCTGCAGCTAAAAGCAGTTTCGTTGGACTCACTATTTTACAAGGATTGAGAATATGTAATCACCTTTGACGTGCAGGCCCCAAATCTTTAGATACCGATTTTTTTTTTGCCAAAAATAGTAGTTTTTTCTGGAATTTGATCAGACTAACTCTAGAAGTAGCCTTGATCAATGCCAATGTCTGGATGCATCTAAAATTAGACAAGTGTGATGGAACCTCCTTGGATCTTAACCCTCCAGTTGCACAAGTACTAGTGGGGGTTAACAGGTATAACCATCACTTTAATGGTGACAAATCAGAGGTAGTTCCTTCTTACAAGTACTTGAGCCTCAAATTTGATTGTAGTTATAATTGGAACTATTGTGTGGAAAAACCGGTAGTTGGGGGCATGAAGGCCCTCTATTCTATGCAGAATAAATGCAGAAAAATACAACTATGGAGTTGAAAATTGAGGAAGTTCCTCCTAAGAACATTAGTGCAAATATTAATTTTGCATGGTTATCCTGTTTGGGCTCTAAGATTTTCCAAAGAATCTTGCAAGAAAGTTGAAAAAGTTCATAGTAGAGGAACTAGGTGTTAAATACAAATCCCTTACTCTATTATGTCAACGGAAACAAGCATGTTACATTTAGAAGGAGAAGCATTATACCAATTTCTTACATATGTTATCAAAATAAAGCAGATGGATAGGAATATATTATTGATGGAAGCAAAGATTGCATCTCAAGATAAAGGTTGGTACCGTGATATAATGAAATAGATTAAAAAATGGGAAATTGAAGAAGAAGATTTTCCGGATGAACCATTGGTCATTCGAGACTTGGTACAAAGGATGGTAATAGAGAAATTGTGGCAAGAAATCGGTGAGAAAACAAAATTCTATCAATGTGAGATCAACCCAATGATTATTTACACAGAACAACTCTGAGAAGAAATCTCTATGCATAAAACACATTTACTTTGTTAATTCAGACTAACTTCTCATCACCTAGCAGAGGGAACAGGGAGATGGATTTTATTCTATATTTAGATGACCCTTTGCTATAATTATAAACGAAGAAAAACAACTAGAGTTATCTCTTTAAACAAGTAGGATTGTCTCTTTAAACCATCTGTACCCTGCAAATCCCAAATCCCTTTACCATGTTTTGGACGCAGTTTAAATTGTAAGGTCTCTTTTATATATCCTTTGATCGCATGACAATAAAGCAATTTACATGATTTAATTAGAACGGTTGTTGCAAGCTACGCCCGTAAGGAGATTATCTAATCTTTCATAATAAACTCCATGAATATGTTAGTCTCCCAGTTGGCTGTCTTTGCTTCTGTGAAGGCCACAAGCAAAGGAGACTAACTGATTCAAATACTACAAACATCTGACGGATAGATGATTGTTCATTAAGTACCAAAAAATATGATTCTTTGATAATTCAACCAATGCAAATACCGCTAAGAATATTCTGCATCTCTTGTCTAATCTTCAGAAGATTAAAGCTTGTTATTCTGTATGCCATTTCTGAAAACAAAAATGTCAAATGATATGTGATAGACTTTGGATATCTAAGATTTGAGAGATATGTACTTAGAACGAACCTGGTTGAATATTTTGAATTGGCATTGTCAGCATTCAAAGAAATACTCCAAACTTTCTGTCAACAAATGTTCTCGACAGCAATAACAAGTCAACACTGGGCATGACGGTTTCAACTTAAGCTGCTAGCAATCGCTCACAACTGCACTCAAGCTTCGACCGAACTAGTTTGAATGGATCAAAGCAAAACATGAGCAGGTTGCTACTGATTAAAATCACATTAGTTATACTATACCAAGATATATGCTACTGTGGGGGTAAGTAGCTGGCTAGATGTGCAGGAGGAATATTCATGGTTATATTCAATGGCACAGTTTGCAATCACAATGCATGTAGTTATCATCACAAAGGCAAGTCCATTATAGGCCAGTTGAGGGTATCTAAAGGCCGTTTGGCACTCTCTGGCATGTCCCAATAGAATCTTCAAAAGTAATTAAATTTATTCAATTCAATTGTGCAGAATAATCTGCATTCGCCTTTATTCCCAACAGAATTCTCTTGTAGAAGGTCGTGCTCAATGCAAATAGATGCCCCCGACCTTATTCTAATTTAAGTGTCAGTTAGAAATGGCACATTTTCTCCATAAGGATGAGACTGGCGTGAGACTGTAGGCCAGTTAAGGTACCTAAGGGCCGTTTGGCACTCTCTGGCAGGTCTCATTAGAATATGCAAAAATAGTTAAATTAATTAAATTCAATTGTGCAGAATAATCTGCATTCGCCTTTATTCTTAACAGAATTTTCTTACAGAAGGTCGGGTTCAATGCAGATAGATGCCCCCCAAGTTTATTCTAATTCAAGTGCCCGTTAGAAATGGCACATTTTCTCCTATGAGACTGGCGTGAGCCCCTATTGGGACAAGCAAATGGAGGCCTACTTATCATATAATAATTTTACTCCAGATAAATACCCACTATAAATCATAGAATGAATTTCTTGTTTTAGTGGAGTCAAGGATTCATCTGGGTGGGACAACGAGAAAAAAAAATTTATTGCTGGTATCAGGAATATACAACAACAGACCACTTGGGTGAAGACAAACAAATCTACAGGAAATTAGGAAAAAAATAGAGATATGAACAATGTGAGACAATACAAATCTAACTACTGTCTAAAATTCGGATTGGCATCAACAAAGCTTGTAATGGATGTCAAATAAATAATGCTAACTGGTGGACAGTGGTTTCCTTATAGCTCGCAGTGCAAACTACATGAATAAGTCCAAGACATGTTGTGGTGCTTCTTGTATAGATTATCCTGCTGTACATGATGATGGCAGGCAAGCGTACAATGGGAATCCACTGAAGCGGGTTTTAAAAGGATTTTTCCAAATCTTCTACCATTTGGACTTATATAATATTAAAAATGTTTAACTCACAATTAAAAAAAACCAATATACTATTAAATTCGGTTTAAACCATAAAATATTTCGACAATTCCATTCTATCTACATATTTTTTAACCTTTTTCGGATTTGAATAATAATATTTAGATCCACTGAATAGAGGGAAAATAAGAATATATGAACAATTTGAGAAAATACAAATCTATCTACTGTGTAAAGTTGGGATTCGCATCAGCAAAGCTTGTAATGGATGTCAAATAAAGAATGTTAATGGGTGGATAGTGGATTCCTTATGGCACTCAGTACAAACGACTTGAATACGTCCAAGACATGCTGTGGTACTTCTTGTATAGATTATCCTCCTGTACATGATAATGGCAGGCAGGCGTGCATCGTGATTACAGTGAAATGGATTCTCGTTCTTTTTAACCTTTTTTCAAATTTGAATAATAGTATTGGATCCAGTGAATATGACATCTTCTGAAAACGTCCTTAATAGAAAATGGAGGACCGTGAGTTTTTTTGCATGTAAGAAACATATAGTCACGTGCTGGAGCTTTAAGGATCGTGACCGATTATTTATGCACTCACGCTCTACACACACAGCTACAAAAAACCTAGACACCAGGAATATTTATGCTTTTGATGCTAACAAAGATTAAAGAAAAATGGGTGGCGTTATTTTAATGTGAGTGGAATCTCCATGTGGCATACTGGAAGCTGAAAATTTCTTGTTATTGTCCGAAGAGGAGCAGCTTTTTTTTCCATTGTTTTATGTATGTGCAGTTTTGTTTCCCATTGTTTTATGTATTTTCCCTCAGCAATTTTTCTGTTTTTTCTTGCGGAGGATATTTTTCTCACCGACCCCAGCTTAATTATGAAGACACGTCACTCTAAGAATCAAAACAACGTAGAGTTAACTAAACCCAATATGCAATCCTTAAGAAGTTTCCAAATGTATTATAACTATGTATGAATTATTTGGACATGCTTCTTTCTTGTTACCTTCAATGTTTTAAAATAGAGTGTAAGTCTCTCCATTCTCAACGATAAAAATATTAAATGAAAATTTGAAAAATATTCAAACAAACATTTGGTCCTCTAAAACACGAATTCAAGAGTCGAATTTGTTACTTGGGGCACACCTTTTTTTTTCAACAAATTAGGAGCAAGTTCATAGATCAAATATAATTGAATATTTGAATTCATTTCATTGTTTATAAAATTGTAAATTGAAGTTTTGATATGTAAATTCCACTCGGATAGCTTGACACAACAAAGCTTGCAATAGTCTGAAATCTTTTATTATGTAGTTTGTTACCTAAGATCTTACTAGCATAGCGCTCAAAATTATGGAAATCACTTAAACTTAAATGAAATAAACAACAAAATGAATACATCATCCACACAACACAAGATGTGGCTTGGGAAACCCAATATGGGAGAAAACCCAAATAGAAGGTGAAGCCTTTGCTATGTTCTCTTTTTCTCAGATATGAAATGCAAATACAAAGAAATGGGCACTCACTATGGAGTTGTCATGGACATTGTGGCTTGAATGGTTGCTACATAATCTTCTATCTCATTTATTATGTTTCAATATGTCACTCTTAGATGCTTTGCTAAATTATAGAACATAACAATATCAAAATAATGGAACCCCTTCCTTTCCTAATGACCCAGTATTTAACATAGCCTGATAGCCATTTAGGATACAATTAGAATTTTTGCATGCATCAACCTTCAGTTAGTGTTAGGTTTTTGGATCCTCTAAAATCTTCTTGAAAGTCCACAGTGACTAGCCCCACATGTGTGAGTAATGGGGATTGACATGGTATCCACTTGTTCCCATGGTAGTCAATAGGGAAGGTCAACTTGCGGGAGGCATAACTTCCACATACAAACTCCGATTAAGATTATTTTTGCATTGTTGGAAAGCTTATGGTGTGTAAAAAAACATTGGGAGGGGGGTTAGCTCATGAATTTTTTATCCTCAAAAGTGTTGTTTTAAGTCTCAAATTGGCTCTAGAAGTTTCCAAACCCAAAATCACCAAACAGGGACATGCCCCTCAAATGGGCCTTGCAAGCTAATTATTCTCATTCTTCCTTCTAGAAAGTACCAAGATAGTTGAAAAATTATATGATGATCCATTTCAAATCATACCTTCCCAATTAAGGAGACTTATGGTCTATAAAATCTTTTACTAAATGAGGTGAGGAAATTTTCCCTCTACCTTCTCCTTGGAGTACCATTTGGCCTTGCCTAGAAGTTGCCATTTCAACCTTATCTGCTAGATTTCATGTTGCCTCGGTCTGGTAGTTTTGGATTGTAACATCCCCGTCATATTCGCTAGTTTAACTAATGCTTATTGTAGATATAATGTGTGGCTACAATCAAGCGATGTAATATGTGAATTGTATTTCTGAATTTTAATAATAAAATGTGATGCTAGTTGTTAGGGGATATGGACAAACATGGGGGATGAATTAATCCAAAAGAGAGGGGAGGGTCTAGGAGAATGTCTAACCAAGGGGGAATTAACCATGTCTATTTATTCAACCCACATTCCTGAATTTTATTATCATTGTGTAAACCTTCTAATTTATGATTGAGTGTTCCCAAATCCAATCATTGAATGCATGTAAGAGGGTGGGTGTGAGAAGTCACATCCCACAATTATTGGGAGCATGGGGGGCTAAGTACAATCAACTTGGGAAAGCGTATGAGTCAAGCAAGTAATCGAAAGAGAGAAAATTTGTATGGGCAACTACAACAGTATTAGACATTGAGTTTTTGGGCATGAACAAGAAGTAGAGAGCAAGAAAGAGAGCTTGGAGCTAGAGAAACCATGGAGGGTGAATCCTGGAGCATGTTAGAGCGTATTTGGAGCAAAAGGCTAAAGAGTTAGATTTTCAGGGCTAAAGAGTGAACTTTTGTGTGAGTTGCACTGTAACAACAAGTGTTTGTTGTTTTTTGTTGGTAGTTTTCCTAGCAGTAAGTTTCCTTGAGTTCCTAGCAGAGAGATTCTTGGTTATTTGTGCCAAAGAGACTCTAATAAACGAATAGGACGCCCCGGGGACTAAGATCAGTGAAGGGGTACATTCCTTGGGTTAGGTAGGTCAAAAGGGAAAGAGTTGATGGAAAATTGAGATAGTTGTAGGAGAATACCAATGGGTTGTGGGTTTTTTGAGCTATGAGTGGATAGTGAGAGACCACCCTCTTTTGCAGATTACTAGCCTCAACTTGGGGTGACTTGTCGTTGATATTTGGAACAAGAAATCTATGGTTGGGTGGAACGTCCATCCCAAGTAGCTAGTTGCACAATTGAATTAAAAGATAAGTGTTTTATTTTTTTATGTGTTGCATTTATGAGTTATATTGATGTGCATGAACTCTATGTATAAGATTGATTTATATGTTGTTGTAATGAGTTATTAGTTTCATTTCATATCTATTTTAGAATGTTGTAAATGCATTTACTTAATGGTAACATACAATAGTTAAATATGGTTTTAATTCGTAGCTCATAAGCTATAGGAAACTATTTAGCAGCAAAATTTAATTTTTATGAGTTTTTCGCACGTAATGGGCAGGGGAACGTTACATGGATTGTGCAAAACTATATGTTTTTCCAACTCTACCTGAGCTTCTAGTGTTAAGTCGTCTATGGTAGGTAAGACTCACTCAACTTTTTGATCCACATGGAAGGCTCATAGGATTTCAGATTTTCCACATTCACTACTAAGTAAATGCACATATATGAGGGTAGACTGAGTTTGTAGGCATTATCATCCACCTTCTCCAATACTTCAAGAGGACCATACCATAGAGCCTCTATCTTCTTACCATGTATCCTTTTTTTTGTTCAGATGCAACCAAACTCTATCTCCCACCTTGAATGTTTTCTCAATGATGTGTTGATCATGTAAGGCCTTGTACTTTTCCCATGACTTCTTCAATGTCTCCTATATTGGAAAATAGGTTTGTGTAATCTTCTCAACAACATTTTTGCTTTCAATGCATCTCATGTGATGTCTTCCATCACTCCTTGCTATCCATATACAACATCAAAGGGAGATGATGGAAAATACCCAAAACAAGTTTCAAAAGGGGAGTTACCAATATAAATGTTGACTGCTATGTTATAAGAATGTTGAATAAATCAAATTGTTATCCTAGATCTTTGGATGGTTCTAATTGTAACCCCTCAAAAGTTGAATCAATGTCCTCTTGACTACTTATGTCTTTTCATCTGTCTATGGATGGAAAGTTACAAACCTCTTCAACTTGGTGTCCATCTTCTCCTAAAGTGTAGTCCAAAAGGCATTGAGAAATTTGGTATCCTTGTCTGAGATGATACTCCTTGATATCCCAAAGTGCACTGAGACCTTTTCAAAGAACATGTTTGTTGCTTCTTGTTCTTTGGTGTATTTTTACAAGGCATAAAAATGCACATCTTGTTGTATTTGTCAACTACCACAAACAAATAATCATGTCCCTTCTTGGTTGTTGGAAAACAACCCACAAAATCCACATATATGTTATCCTAGGGTCTAGTGGATACATGTAAGAGATTGTATGAACCTTGTTTTTTGTTACTAGGCTCGTTGGTACAACGAAATATGCATCCTAAAATAAATTGAGTTATATCTTTTTTCATTTTGGCCAATACACTTACCTCTGTAAGTTGGAAATTGTTTTCCCAACACCAAAATGTCCTTCAACCTTAGACTCGTGAGCCTCTCTGATAAGCTACAATATTTCACCTTTAGAAACAAAGAGCTTGTCTAGCTTGTAGAGAAACCCATTCTAGAGGTGATAGTCAACCTTATTTCCACCTTCTTCTACATGAATTTGACCTTATAGTTGTTGAAACACCTATTTAAAGTCCTCATATTTTGTTTATGCCTCTTTGTATGCATCATGGGTAAAAGGTTCAATGTGCATAAAAGTTTCCATAGTTGTAATCTCGGATGTGAGTGGCCTTGAAAGCATGTATGTGAACTTATTAGTGCCTCTATTCTTATATTTCATGGCTAGATGAAATTGTTGCAAAAACCCCATTCATTTGTAGTGTTTTGTTTGCTTAAGTTTACTCCAGGCCTGCAAATACTGTAGTGGTTGGTGATTAGTGTGGATAAAGGTTTATTTGCCCATCAGATGGTGCTTTGACTTCTTAACATATTGAACCAGGGCATAGAGTTCCTTATTGTACGTTGGGTGTTTCAAGACTCTAGCATGAAACATTTTAGAATAATAACATATTGACTTACCTCCCTGCAGCATGACCACTTCCATAGCATATACACTTGCATCTATCTCCACTTCGAAAGGATTTTGCAAGGAAATGCAAGAATTGGTTCTTGATTGATCTTTTTTTCCATCTCATTGAAAGCTTTTTGTTAATTCTCCCCCCACTAGAAACTCTTACCATTGCCTGTTATGGAATGAATTGGTGCAACTAAAGCTGAAAATAATGTTATAAACTTGCGTACGTATTGTGTTACCCCTATTGGAGTTACTTCACACACACCTATGATTTCTTTTTCCTAAGGTTTTTCTTTGTTTTTTAGTCATTATCCAGTCTCTTATATTTTAGGAAGAATATTCTCCTTAGTTTTCACTTCAGTTTGACTAGTTGAGTGGAGTCTAGATGTTGCATTGGTTTTTTCACCATGCAACATTGGGATCATCACCATCTAATGTGAATTAGTCTTGATATCATCACCAAACTAGCGCATTACCCATGATTCCCTGATCTCCTCCTCACTTCACTTTGTTTCAGTCAGTTAATTGAAGACTGGTAGACTAGTTAACTCAGCTAGGTGGCAATTCACTCCCCTAACTGACTGAGAGACTAGACTAGGTGGCAATTTACTCCTGTAACTATTGGTGTGTGTCCAGATCAATCTAGACCACCACTATGGTGCATTGGCTTCTCCTCCAATGCACATTGGTTGAGTTATATAGAGTATATCATGTGTAAATTATTCATTATTCATTACGGTTAATGAGAATTCTTCCATTCTTTCTCTCTTGCTTCTTCTTTCTCAATTTATCTCTGCAAATGTGTGGTATTTTCTAGCTAGATATATTTTGTGCAGGTTCAACACATTTACATGGTATCAAATCTGATGGACTGCTAAGCAAAAGCTACACCATTTTTTTTGCAGGTACCAAAGATTGAAGACAATGGAAAAATGGAATTCCCAAAAGAATTCATTCTTACACCTTACAATTACTTTGCATGGAAGGAGAGAATAATCATACATCTCTGAACCAGAGGATTGTACAGGTTAACCTTGAATAAAGACACAGAACCGACATCATCCATAGAAAAATCCAAGTATCTAAATTGAATGGATGAAGCATTCGGAACAATTTGCAGTCTCATCTCTCATGATCTCCTTTTTCACATATCTTCCTGTAAAACCCCCAATGAAGCTTGGACCACCTTGGAAGGGCTCTTTGGAAAACAGGATGAGATAAGGGGACACATGCTTGAGGTGGAATTTCTCACATCGGATCCAAAAATATTCGACAATCTCCAATATTTCTTTACAAAATTCAAGGATTTACTGTCACAACTCAAAGCTTGTGGGGTTGATAAATCTGAGGAGAAACAAATGGTTCTCACCATTCTCTCCAAACGTGGTCCTGAATTCTTTGTGTTCATATCCACATTCCATTCAGTCAAATTCGCCTCTGGATCCACCTGAAAGATGTATTCTCTTGAGGAATTTATCGAATCCCTGACACAAGAGCAAACCAAGCTCATCAACATGGGCAAAATCAAAGGCCCAAAAGCGCATGCACTTACTGTGCAAGATGGTATCCATCAATATCATAAATCTAAAGATAAATACAAAAGGAAAGCTCATGCAAATCCGAAGAAGGGTACTCAAAACCCTTCACCGATGCCTCCGGATCCAAAGGTGGAAAGGGAAGAAAAGGGGAGAAATGCACATACTGCCATGAATGATTCCATCCAGAATCTGCATGCATGCAGAAACAAATAGATCTAATGACTCAAATACTTCAGCAAAACAACCTTGGATATCGCATCCACGAGGGTTCCAAGAAGAAGAAGCGAGAAGATCAGAATCCCAAGAAATGAAATTCTAGCCATGCCTTGATTTCCATCAACTCCTCTCCTGATGCTTGAATCGTAGATTCAAGAGCATCACATCACATGGATGCCACAAAAGTAGTCTATTCTTCAATTTATGCATGCAAAGGTCCTCTTATTCTGATGGGGGACAACTCTCTAGTCGAGGTCACCGGCAAACGAAGGATTGAACTCAACAATGGAAGCTTCGAGAATGTGTTACACGTTCCCAAACTTTCCATCAATATTCTCTTTGTGTATCAGATGACGAATTTCAACACTGGAAAGAAATTTATATTCACACCAAATACAGTGGACATCTATGACATGCAAACCAATTCCAGGGTTGCTACCGGTGAGGTAAATCATCAATCTAGATTGTATACATTTTCTAAATTTATTGAACCAGATTCTGCTTTACTGCTTACCCATGTTGATGAACGTAGTAGGATATGGCACGAAAGGTTCGGGCATTTGAATTTCAGATATACGCATCAACTTAGCAAGCAAATATTGGTTGATGGTCTACCATACATCCATTTCTCCAAAGGAATCTGTGAGGGATGTGTTCTTGGAAAACACCCTCAAGAGAAATTCGACAAAGGAAAGACTCAGAGAGCTTCCGCTCCTTTAGATCTGATCCATAGTGACCTCATGGGTCCTTTTCCGCATCCATCAATCAACAAAGTGAGGTTTTTTCTCATTTGTGTTGATGATTTCTCACGTTTCACATGGATTTACTTTCTCAGGCAAAAATCTAAGGTCTTTCAACATCTCAAGGATTTCAAATCCCTGGTTAAGACATAGTCAGGAAAGAAAATCAAAGTCCTCTAAACTAATAATGAGGGAGAGTATGTCAATCATGAGATCTAGAATCTTTGTCATGAGGTAGGGATTCGGTTGCAGCACATAATTCCCTATACTCCGCAGCAAAACGAAGTTGTTGAGCGGAAAAATAGATCTTGAAAAGAGATGGCATCTTCCATGCTACATGCAAAGTCACTACCATAGAGACTATGGGCCGAAGCACTTAATTGTGAAACCTACATCCAAAAAAAATATCCCCATAGATCTGTCAAGGATAAGACCCCCTACAAGGCTTGGAGCGGCCTCAAACCGGAAGTGACCCACTTTCATATTTTTGGTTCACGTGCATGGGCCCATATTCCCTCTAAAAGGAGGAAGGCACTTGATCCACAGAGCACTGAGTGTATTTTTGTTGGATACCCCGACGATGTGAAGGGATACAGACTTATTGATCTTTCCTTGGATCGGCTCATCATTGAGCAAAATGTCCAATTCGAGGAAAGTGTCTCACATGTACCTCAGCAGCCGCATGCAGACACCTTCATTCTTCCACCTGTCTGAGATGATGAGCATGCACATGCCGACTATTCTTCAGACAAGATTTATGATTTAGAGGACTCAGATGATCCAGATACAGAGTCAGTACAGTCAGATGCAGAGTCAGAGCATCCAGATGTAGATGTAGAGCCAGAGAAGAGGCCCAAGTGGGCACAGACTACTCTTCAGGATGCGTGTGATCTTGTTGGTGATTCAGACGATACTAGGAGGACTCGATCTGATTTTTAGGAGCCTCCTATTGCACTCACTGCCATTGAACCATTTCCCTCCAAGCATCTTTTCTTGGTTCAGTCTTCAAATCCACAATCTTATGGCAAGGCTACTGGATATCCCTTTTGGGAATCCGCCATGCAGGAGGAGTACAACTCCCTCCTCGAGAACCAGACTTGGGATCTGGTTCCCCTTCCTTTTGGAAGGAAACTTGTCAGATGCAGATGGGTATATAGGACCAAGAGCCCAGTGGATGGACATATTAGTAGATACAAAGCCATGCTTGTTGCCAAAGGTTTTCAGCAGGTGCATGGCATTGACTATGATGAGACGTTCTCTCCAGTAGTGAAGATGGATTCCATATGTTTGGCACTTTCCATTGCGGTAGCCAAGGGATGGGAAGTCCATATGGACGTGAATAATGAATTTCTTCACAGTGATCTCTCTGAGGAGATATATATGGAGCAACCCCAGGGATTTATGCAAGATTCATCTTTGGTTTATCGAATGAAGAAATCTCGTTATGGCCTTAAGCAGGCTCCGAGGACATGGTATGCCAAGATGGACTTCTACTTGTTGTCATAGAACTTTGTACGTTGTAAATCAAACTCGAATGTCTACATGCTCAGGACGGTTGATTCACTTCTACTCTTAGTTATGTATGTTGATTATTTGTTGATCACCGGTTGCTCGACTTCAGCGATTGCTGCAGTGAAGAGGATTCTACATGACAAGTTTTTTATGACGGACATGGGTCCGCTACACTTCTTCCTTGGACTTGAGATCTGCCAGGATGCATCATGCATCAAACTGTCGCAGGCCAAATATGCACGAGATCTCCTTGAGAGATTTCACATGATAGACTGCAAGTCTGCTCTGAATCCTTTCCTATTAGGATTCAAACTTGAGGATGGCGGGGACACTCCACTGGTTGACAACACACTATACAGACAACTAGTGGGGAGCTTGTTTTATCTCACACACTCCAAACCAGACCTCTCCTATACAGTTGGCGCAGTTTCTAGGTTCATGCAAGAGTCGCATGAGCTACATTGGAAGGCTGCAAAGCGTATCCTTCGATACGTACATGGCACCATCACCTTTGGGATTCATTATGCAGCAGACTCTACATTAGATCTCATCGGGTTTATTGATTCTGACTGGGCTCGCTACAACATTGATCGCAAGTCCACATCTGGTTACTCACTTAGTCTTGGTTCCGGGCCTATCTATTGGTCGATCAAGAAGCAGGCTGATATTGTTTTTTCTTTAGTCGAGGCAGAGTACAAAGGGGTAATTAACATAACCATTCAAGCTATATGGCTACAACATTTTCTCACTGAGTTGGGCGTTCAGTTTCATCGGTCGATCGTCATCTGGTGTGACAACAAGAGCACTCTGAAGTTTTGCAGAGATCCAGTTCGGAGGCAACTGACGAAGCACATCGAGATCCACATGCACTACATCTGGGACTTAGTACACGAGGGGATCATCGACCTATAGTTCTGTCCTTCAGTAGAACAGACGACAAACATCTTCACCAAGACCTTCATTGAGCAGAAGTTTCATTCTCTGTGAAGTCGTCTTGGAGTGAAAGACACAGTTGCCTAGCAACTGTAATTCTTCTTTTTACATACATTGTACCTTGAGGGGGGTTCCCATGAGGTTTTCCCTCTTTCCTCACTTTATTTCACTGTATCTTTTGTATTTGGGTACCTAACATGGCCTCGTTGCCGGGACCCATTCTTTATTTTCACCATAGTGATGTTCAGGGGGATGTTGGAGTTATTTCACAAACACCTAGGATTTATTTTTCCTAAGGTTTTTCCTTTTTTTTAAGTCATTATTAGTCATTATCTAGTCTCTTATATTTTAGGAAGAATATTCCTCTAGGGAGAATATTCTCTTCAGTTTTCACTTCAGTTTGACTAGTTGAGTGGAGTCTAGATGATGCATTGGTTTTGTCACCATGCAACATTGGGATCATCACCAGCTAATGCGCATTATCCTTGATATCATCACCATACTCATGCATTACCCATGATTCCCTGATCTCCTCCTCACTTCACTCTGTTTCAGTCAGTTAACTTAATACTGGTAGACTAGTTAACTCAGCTAGGTGGCAGCACTCACGTAACTTCCTGAGAGACTAGACTAGGTGGAAGTTTACTCCCGTCACTGTTGGTGTGTGTCCAGATCATTGTAGACCACCACTATGGCGCATTGGCTTCTCCTCCAGTGCGCATTGGTTGAGTTATACAAAGTATATCATGTGTAAATTATCCATTATTCATTACGGTTAATGAAAATTATTTCATTCTTTCTCTCTTGCTTCTTCTTTCTCAATTTCTCTCTACAAATGTGTGGTATTTTCTAGTTAGATCTATTTTGTGTAGTTTCAACACATTTATAGCCCCAACAAAACTCCCAACTTCAGTGACATTAGTAGGAACTGACCACTTGAATATGGCCTCCATCTTTGCAGGATCTATCTTGAGTTCTCCTGTACTAATCAAAAACACCAATGATTGTTGAGAAAACTCATATTTCTTAAGGTTATCCAACAACTAATTCTTTTTAATGGTATTTAACCTCGACATGAGATTCTCAGTTAGAGTTATAAACTAATATATCATCTAAGTACATTATCACAAATGAATCTAGAAAGGGATGCAATAATCATTCATCAAACACAAAAATGTAGTTGGTGCATTACATAAACCAAAAGGCATTACCCGTCATTCATATATACCTCACCTTGTCTTGAAGGCAGTCTTGCATGTGTTTTCTTCTTTAACTCATATTTGGTGGTATCTTGATTTGAGATCCAACTTGGTAAAGTATTTGGCAGGTTGCAATTGATCTAACAAATCATCGATCTTGAGAAGAGGGTATCAATTCTTGAGGGTGATCTTGTTTAAAACTTTGTATTCTATATTCATTCACCAATTCCAATTCTTCTT
The DNA here is from genome assembly GCA_010110895.2 of Picea sitchensis. Taxonomy (NCBI): domain Eukaryota; kingdom Viridiplantae; phylum Streptophyta; class Pinopsida; order Pinales; family Pinaceae; genus Picea; species Picea sitchensis. The sequence goes on along the minus strand of SNQJ01S0177148.1, from coordinate 2,075 downwards.
GGGTGCTCTGATGATAGGTGATCCACAAGGTGAGGTGCTTCGTCAAATTACTCCTGCTATAGTAGTTGTTTCAATTGTTTCTTCACTTTATCTACTTCCAGGATATAGTGTTTGTGCAACCCAATATTTGGTAGTGGGGAGTTAGACAACGATTGAATCTCATGTTCCACTTTCCTCTTAGGTGGTAACCCTTTAGGCTACTAAAAAACT
>SNQJ01S0177147.1:0-17245 GCA_010110895.2 Picea sitchensis | reverse complement strand
GGGGAAAGAAAAGACAAGGATGCAGTTTATTCGGTAAGATATTGAAAGTGTATGTTTAACAATTAAGATTAAAAAACAATTTTATTAATTCACAAGTTAATTTAATTTGCACTTATTTATGTTATAGGCACAAGCCTAATATTCAGAACTCCAATAGAGAATCATTTAAACGTGATTTTGAGAGTATACATCTTGCAACCTGGACAAAAGATGATTCTTATAATTTTATTCTCGTCAATGCAAAGGATGGAGAGACTCTTAGTAGTATATTGGTATACAATGCTATGGTTAAAAAGCTAACATATGAGGAAAAATATTTGAAAGGAGAGATGGTTAACATTTATCAAAAACCACAAGCATTAATTAATTATCTTATAGATACATTTTCAAATGAAAGATATTGGGTTTTGGATTTCTTCTCGGGTTCAGGTAAGAATTATGATCTAATATTTATGAAATCATACTTCAATCTTATATTATTTTTAATTTATGTCTTTTTACAGTATCTAACTTCATTACTTATTTTGTATTTGGTGATTATGTAAAACATTAGCGTGTTGCTTACATAAAGGAAGGAATTGCATAGCCATTGAAAGTGACCCAATGTAGTGCAATTTTATTCAACAAAGAATTAATGCTATTCCAGCTCTTCCAGATGAAATGCAAGAAGTTGACTTGAGGAAAGGAGATTTTAGTGAATAAAAGGTGGCAAAATTGTCAAAGGAACCTCAAGTACCATTAGGAATAATGATTGGAAATGATCACTTTGGAGAACTTGCGGATACCAAAGAGCCAATGGAAGAACAAAATGACACAATGGAAGCACAAAATAACGTCGAAGAAGATGATAATGTGTCTATTGAGAATGATGAATTTGGGATATATGATATTGTTGATTAGTTTAAGATGCCCTTGAAGACGATGCTCAATTTTGCAAATTTTTGATGAGCTCTAACTGTAATGTTTTGACTTTCAGATTTTAAAATAAGAATAAAGATGTATTTATTGTTGTTTTGTGATGAATATTTTTATTGTTTTCTTTTTCATTTTATTTGTATGTGAATCACTATACATTGGAAAATTTTATTAAATGTTGTCATTTTTTACTTCAAATGTATAAAAATATGAAAGAAAATGATAATTTTTTATAAAATTTTGGCTTTTTTTGTTCAATTATGTCCATAAAAATGTTTTATTTGACATGCTATTTTAAGGAATATGTACCAAAATCTATATGTTTTTTATTATATATGGCTATAAAATGTGTATTTTTTTGCTAAATATTCAAAAATAGTGTTATTTAACTACAATTTTTTTCGATGTATTGAAGTAACGGTAAACAATGTGTTAAAAATGATGTTTTCCACGATATTTAAAAAGTATGGAACAACAAATTAATTAAGGAGACAAAATTATATGAAAGATCCTAACTTCAAAAAAATAAATGGTAAAAAATATTTTTAAGATTTAAAGAAGCATGAAAAAATGACTAAAAACACCGTTGAATAACTTTTTTTTTTAGAAAAATTAGAAAATAGATGAAAAATAAGCATTTAAAAAAATAATGTGGAAACATTGTGGATCGAAAAATTTAAATTATCAAAAAACCACCTAAAAATGGAGGGGTGGAGTTACTGGCAGCATCATTTTTTAAAATGGGGTAAAAAACTGGACCCCCCAAAAAACGATAACTCTGTAGAGTTCTAGTTAAGTTGGTAACTATATTTTCCATCTATGTGGGTAGGTGGACATCATTTTCACACTGATTATTCTGATGATGGACACATCACACAATATTGTGGATTAGAGGTCAATTTCGACCAATCTAGTCGTGCTAGCCACCGTGATGAAAACCTAATAGAGGGGAAGTTAGGTCACATTGGTGTTGATTTTTCAATAAGCAAGGTTTAAGCATGTAATTCATTCCTTTTTATCATTTAACTTAAACCATAAACAATTATGTTGCAACAATCAAGATCACAAGAAGAAACACCATGCACAAGAATACAAGAAATATTCTGGGAAACCCTTCTCAACAAGGGAAGAAAACCCAACCAAATCCTTTGCTATATTCTTCAAGAGAAAGACCTTCAACACCAAGAAAACGTAGCACACAAGATGGTGCTTGCAAACCCTATAAGACTAGCGCCCAAGAGAGGTGCACACTTTTTCCAAGAAGATGTACTTGCTAAAATTTCCTAACTCACACAAAAGATATGATTCCTCAATGGGGAATTTACCTTTACTTATATTAGACTTGACATGTCAAAAAAAGTGTTTATTGGCACAATAGGGCTGACACAATATAATTAATATTAACGAGATTAATTATCTTTTACATTAAGGTGGGGCCGACTTGCACCCTTTACATTACAATTAGGGTTACAGGTAGGTCTGAATCTTGAATAATATAGCAAGGGATCTCATACACTCACTAGTGATCAACCACTAGGGGAACATCCATAGGGATGTCCATATATCTATCTCACCGCATCTCATAGGACAACCACACTCACTAGTGCTCAACCACTAGGATCACATTCACCTGTGCTCATCCACAGGCACGTCCACTCAACAGATCTTCTTTCCCACTGAATTACACATGAGAGTTATATGGAGTTCATCATCTCAACTCTATGCTCAGAGGAGGCTAATACATCATCTTCATCTCTTTCTCGTGACGATGCACCCAACTCTATGGGAATTCACATGTTCACCTTGTGCTCAACCACATGGACGTCCAACTCAAAAGATCTCCTTTCTCACAGCGTTACACAGGAGAATCATCTGGAGTTCTTCTCAACTCTCTGTAAGGAAAAGGCCATCACTACGTTCCAATTCTATCTCAGATAGGAACCACACACCCAACTCATGGGATCTCTCTAAGGTTGACTCAATCAGTCCATGTCCTGGAATATGTCTCACACAACTGTAATCATTAACAATTGGAAAGATACAAGAGATCATGCAAGTGGACTTTTCATTGTTTCAATGTGTTATTTTTTGTTGCAAGTGGTGGGGTATCTTTGACCAGAGAAATGTAGAGAAATATCGTGATAGTGGGCTAATATGTATAAACTCTAAAAAAATATGGGTTGAAAGTAAGGGGTCTTATGTTTTCTCAAAACATTGCAACCAAGTGTTTTTTTACTTAGATGTGTTGGAAGGGGATTGGTGGTTCATGCTGAGATATGATACGAGATCTAAACATATTTTTGAGAACAACAATGTTACAATGCCAAACGAGGAATATAATCAGGGTGATGGAAACAAAGACTGCTTTTTTGTTGTTGTTGGTAATCTTGAACCATGTGACTGGCGAGGGACTAACTTGTGGCTAAGATGCCATGACCCAGAGGCATCTAAGCCGTCAAATTCACCCTGGGATCGCACCAACCCTTAACATGGATGGATTTTTAGTTGTCCCCGAGGGTTTCAAACGGACAACTTTCACTTACAGAGTGCCTTAACAACGCACTCCCTCACCGAATGCTCTAGACCTTGGGGAGGACAACACAAACTGATTTATAAATGATTTGTTTGGATATTTATATTGTGGATGTGTCATTTTATTATGGGTATCTATAATGACCAATTATGTTTTTTTTTTCTTCATTTTATAATTATGTTGGATATGAAAAGTTAACAACCATTTACAACCACCATATTGAAAATACATAAAATAGTACAAACATAAGATGTGGTTTTGATATATTTTTATTGTCATATTTATTGTTTATTATAACAAGTTTATGTTGTATTGTATTAATATCTATTTATGTTAACCTTTGAATTACAAAGAATTAATTGAGATATGACAAAGTTGGTGACATACAATAGTAAAGGTTTATTTTAAATTATATTTTATTTAACAAAAAAATGAAGGTATTAAAAAATATTCAAACCTCAAAATTTTTATTGTATGAAAAAATCAAAATTCAAATAAATATATACTTAATTTGATGGAACTTCTAAAGACAATTCCAACAAAATAACTTTGTGCAACATCTACACTTGTGGTGTTGACATTACCAACTTTGATGACATTCCCCACCTTAACTAGTGCAACTATCATGGCCTTCACCTATTCCACTCCTTCCTTTAGTTTTATAAGCATATAAACTTATATTAATTATTGTTTTTGCATTCTCCTTCAAATAAGTGTCAATATAGGAAGGACATGGAAATTCTAAAAGTGTCTTTTTCTTGAGCCTAGCCAGAATAAAGTGAAATTTTAATGATTGATACTTATCTAAAAGTATATAAACCTTTGTCAATTTACTAATTCTTAAAATTTCGATTATAAATTGTTGGGTGATATTATTTTTTAATAGAAGATTCATAAAGTTTGTATTAGAGTAAAAAATTGTGAAACCATTTCATCGAAAGTGTATGGATCAAAATGTATTATTATGCTCTATATTTATTATTCTAAATTTAATTGAATAAATTTCATATATATATATATATATATATTTTCTATCTAGGGGAATCGATAACGACGACAATATCGTACTCACGTGACACAGGGTTGAATCTTGCCGACTGCCTTATAATCCCTAGGGAGAACTACACCGCCCACAAGCATGGCCTCCGGATAAGATGAGGTTTGAACTCGTGACCTACTTAGCAACACAAACACCTTAACAGTACATCCGCTGGCCACTAGACCAAATCCCTGCAGGTGAATAAATTTCATATATTATAATAGTTGGATAATATAAATTAATAAAATCTTTTGAAAAATTAAATATTAATAAAATATAATAATTGTGATTTTAGTAAACAATTATATTATAACTTTGTCTTGTAATCTTTGAATAATAAAAATTAAAAAAATATCATTGTTATTACATCATCATCATCATTATTAGTGAATAATTATGTTATAATATTATAATTATAATATATGAAAAATACATAAATATTCAAATCACAATCATTTCACTCATCATATTTAAGTATTTTTGTTTCTAAACACATTTAATCAACATATTGTATCTTGTTGGACAACAAACAATTCACCTTGAAGAACAATTAAATATTATATGACATTAATGGTTATAAGTTTTTGCAATCACAATCCAAATTAAATGCTTTCATAAAAGAAAAGTTAAACATTATATGGCAACTGTAAATTTAAATGAGTGATGCATATCAAATTTCACTTAAAAATAAAGAAATCATTAACAATGTTCGTCATTAGCATACTCATAATACATTTTATAAGTCACACAACAAAAACAACCACAACATTATACGAAAAACATAATATACATGAGGGATATACATATGAATATACATGTCAAACATACATCTGAACAAAATATGAAATAAACATGTCATATAAATATCTCAAGTCAAATATTAAACAATCAATATAAATTTCAATCAATACCACTACTAACTAGGTCCACCACCAGAGCTAGGTGCATCAATGTCTATGCTACTAGAGGTAGAGCCTCTATCAAGAAAAACTATCTCAAAAATAAATGTCGAGAAAAGTGCACTATCAAATGTCTGTCTATCAGTATCATGAAGATGTGCAATAGTACCCAATGTGAACATAGTGTCCAAAGCATCAAAAAATTGTGATACATGTGGAGGAAGAGGAGGAGGGGGATTGGTGTATGATGAAACATGTGGACTAGGAGAAAGATAATGATCGATGGATGGTGACATAAGTGGAGGAGGAGGGGGAGGATCAATAGAATATGGTGACACATGTGGAGGAGAAGCAACATGAGTATTAGGAGGAGGAGGAGGAGGAGGAAGAGGATTAGATGTGGATGCAAGTTCATACACATATGAAAGGGAAGGAGGAGGAGGAGGAGGAGGAGGAGGATCAAACATGGATGTAGGTTCAAAAACATTTGTAGAAGATGCAAGAGGATCGGTATATGGTGTAGCCAACCCATGTGTAGGAGAATCAAAAGGAGAAGGAGGACCATGTGGTGGAGTAGAGGATGTGGATAGCTCTGCTGATGAGCTAGATGTAGTGAGATCATGAGAAACATCCCTCAACATCTAGATGAGGTTGACGACACCATCAATATGATGCATCAACATCATCATGTCACCAAGAAAATACCTCTATGTAGTAGAGAGATCCTGAACCCGTAATATGTCTCTAACAGGCGCAAGTACCACTCCATGACCAGTCATCACATGGAATAGCTGATCCACCACCTCTAGTCAGACTCTCATATCTAACCTGCATGGCATGTGGGATCTCTGTACTACTGGAGGCTAATCCTCATACTCCTCCATCACCTCATCCTCATGTTTGGGAGGCTCATCCCCAACATATGTGCCAATATCTGCAAAAAAATAGATAATAGTAATAAGATAATTGAAACAAAATGTTACAGTAAATTACATGTGCATTAAATAAGACATAAAAATATGCAAATAGATTGATCAAAACACAATGATAATATTATCTCTCTCATCTGGTGGCTCCTCTATTGTAAATTGGATGTTTGGACATGCTCTCCAATCCATACCCGCGTATAGGTACTCAACAATATCAAGGAGAATATTGTCCTTGCTAGCTAATAAATCACATACCTCCCTACTGACTGAAGAAATAGGAAGGTAGTGCTGGCCCCTCTTGGGCATCAACTACCCCACATGCACATACGTGCATCAAACATAGGCCTAGCAGGAAAACGACGTACTAATGACAGAGTGGCATGAACCCTTTAAAAAAAAGTGTATATAAATTTGACATGAATGGGAAGAATCTCGTCCTAGAAAAAACACTGTGACAATGATCTAATGCATGAAAAAACTGTCTAAAAAAACATCCCCCCACCTAATCAATTGGGGCATCTGTAATAAACTATCTACATAATAAAACATAGAGAAAAAAATGCACTGCCCATTAGAGATATACTATGATAGTGTCGAAATCATAAGACACATACACTTAACATCCTCTCTCTCAAATGAAGATATCCGCAGCTAACCACCACGAACCTAGAACTCCGAGGTCGAATGAACATGTGGACCTATATATCTTTGCACATATTCCAACTGGGTCTCTCTTTCAAAACTAAGTGGTAGAAGAAGGAAATAGGGCATTTACTCCCCCCTCTTAGACAACCCAGTGATAAAATATGCATCCTCCTCTGTGGGATGATACCATAGATCAAGATCAATCTTGAACCCCTGTCTCACATGATCCCAATGACAGATCAACTACTGTAACAACAAAGAGTTCCCCCTAAGGGATGTACCCTCCTGATAAAACTTCAGAAGTCCAATATCCATCAAATTATTTTGTGTTGGCTATGAAAGAGGGCTAGGGAATAACTCCCTCTCCCTCTCCACAACATCCCACTCACACAAAAATGTATGCATATCGACCTGCTGCTTCCACTCTTCCTCATCTTCTCTTTGTTGTCATCTCTAATTCACATACAAATATTATAAGGCACATATATATAGATAAAATAAATTAAAATATAAAACAAATACATATATAAATGACGTGTATTTAAAAAATTCTAAAATATTTTTTTTTGTAAAAAAATATTAAAAAACAACTGGTGCACTGAAAATAGAACATACGCCCCGACGATGGTTTTCTTTATTAGACAAACAACACCGTTGTGCAGTGCTGTTACTAATACACATTGGTGCCAAGTTTCTTGTTGTACCACTAAGTTTTTGTGCGATGCGTCACATAGGACGCTCCACACCATTCAATGCTTTTAATCATGTCGGTTCAATGCTCTTAACTACACCGGTTCATTTCATTAACAAATACACACCGCCATAGTGCCCTTTGTTAAACCGAAATCACCAATGCGTGGACTCTACCAGAACACCAACATGATGTCTAACAATGCATTGTATTACTAATGCACTGCTAACAGGGCTAGCCTTACAAAAGATGAACCACGATGTTTATTTTTCGAAACATGTTGTGGTGCATGCATTTAACCATTACAGACCAGTGTTCCATCCTTACTATCGTATCACCACATATTTCAATGATGCATCTACTTATAAGTTGCACCACTCTAATTGGTTATTATAAATTCACCCCAGTGCCATTGTCTATACAACATCGATACGTTTGTTGGACTAATGGGCACCGCTAGGTTAAATTGCATTATCGCAGCTGAAGCATTGTGATGTGTTACTATTAATGCATAGGTGCCACTGTGATAGTGGAGCACCAACATTTTGTTCCACGGTGTGTTGTAAATGATAGAGCACCAGGAATGAGTTGTCTAATGAGATGCTTCGCTATGCCAAGTCAGGAAATATATGTCCCGGTTCGTTTCTCTAAATAGTACCAATGCATTTGGTTAAAATGGTTTCATTTCTACATTAAATTTTATAAATAATTAAGTTAGTGGTGCCATTAATTAAGTGAATTATACCAGTTCATGTTGAAGCCAATTGTGCGACGGTTGCAGGGTGTTCCGAAGGACTCACTGCTTTGTTTTTATAATTTCTCACAGTGCTCTTGCTTGAATTACACATGTGTGTACATATATATGAGACACACTAGTGGTGACGCTCACTGTGAATTTAACAAATTACACATCACTTCGGGGTGAGGCAAAGTTTTCAGGAGCACCCTGCGAAGTTGGAAAAAAATTGAAAAAAATGCCAAATTTCAAGCTAAATTCAAATTTTGATTCGATGAAAATGAAAATAGGAAGGTAATAAACAATTTCCCTAGCCTATTATGTCCCTATTTATCTAAAATATTTTTTTATGGTCTTTAAGTAAACCTCACGAGGATAAAATCACCCTGCATTTTTTAAGAGGTGGTACTATTCTATTTTTAAATTGCATGCAAAAATATAAACAATGTCTAAGAAGGACCAAGCTTATTTGAAATAAATATTCACATGCAAGAATACTTGAGACATGACCTTGTATATTATGAAAGAAACTATTTACAATGTATTACAAGATTCATAAACCAATAGAGGATGCAAGTAAATAGGATGACATTTCCATCACAACATTCATCAAGATTGTACCAATATTCAAGGAAAGGAAGCAAGAAAATATGGACCACATATGGTAGAGAACTCTAAATGATCATTTCATTAGGCACAACAAATATTATGATAGATGCACATTTGAAATCTCATGCTTGAATCAAATTCTTTGAGATTGAAATAATGTAATATCCCAAAATAGTTCTCTAGGAACCTCACAAATTAATATGTCTTTAAAAATACAAGGCAAATGTCTTAAAATAATAATTTTTCATTTTTCATTCAAAGAGGATTGGGATGGGGCTCCCATGCACCATGAAATGAAAATACATGGAAGATACAATAATAACAATAAAGAATCATCCCGAGTTTCACAGATTACTGGGAAATGGAAGGCAATATGACAAATGATTATAGAAGAATGATAATAAGGGGAGGGATAAGGTTGTTGCTTGACTCACTGTGATGGAAATTTTTTCTAAACTTGTTACTTGCTTGAAGGTGCCTCTTTTGTAGACACTTTCTATGGTTGAGGTGGCATAACTTCTACAACCATTTCTTTCTTTTCTGGCTCGGTGATTTTGATTAAGGATTTTCTTAACCAATCTTCTCTATATTCCCTCAGGGGGGCCATAGTGATCTCATGCCTAATATTTATTTTGAAATACTCATTCTCAATTTCTCTTAGGTCCATTCCTCATTGGTGCAACATGCCATTTACCTCATCATTTATGTTGATGTATCTGACTAGCCACCTTTCGATTTCTTCCTTCGAGAATTCTATTGATTTGGTGAACGCGTTTTCCCATGAAAATTTCAATGCACTAAGTTGGTTTAACAATTCCTCTTTAGATGAAAGTATTGAATCCATTAATATACTTGGGCCATCAAGTTATTTCATGAGATAAACAATCTTAAAGAATAAGGAACCTCTTTTGTTATTCAAAGCATCTAGTTCACTTATAATTTCTCTCATTTTTTTATCCTCTTTAACTAATATGCATTAATTTGTTTCATCTACATATTTAAACTAAGGTTTTTCTCTTTTTTGTGGATATCGCTTAAGATTGAAACTTTAGCTGAGAATGTACCCACAACGTCCTTGTAGAAACCTTCATTATTCTCAAGATCTTTTTGAAGATATTCTTTAAAATTTGTAATCCTTGCTGCAAAGCTAGCAGAGTTCTGTGCAAGCTCCCAAATTTCTTGAATCAAATCTATTCTTTTCTATATCCCGTCTCGAACATATTTTCTTATTGCTTGTATCAAACTTGATGAACATTTTCATTTGTGGCTTCTTTCTGGGATATCTTCTGAAGTGAGAGTTGGTTGAACTATATTTAAAGGTTTTGAAAATAAAGGTCCTGGAATTAAAGCTGCTTCTAATTCCTTTATATTTTGTTTTAATTACAAATTTTCTTTTTCAATATCACTGACAAACTGTTTCAGGGATTCTCTAGTTGCTTCATGGAATTGTACAATTTTTGATGGTGTAACCCCATCGAAATCAATTGTTGATTTCCTTATCTCGGATGTATTCTTGTTTTTGTGTTCAATTTCTCAATCAATATTTTTTTAGATGCTTGATTATAGGCCACATGATGCAAGGTTATAGATTCCTCTTCAAATATCTCTGGTTCCTGAGTGACTATGGATTTGACGATTTCTCGAGTTTCCAACAATATTTGCTCAAGGTAACTGGGTTCTTCAATAATCTCATCCACATCCATAGCTCTGTTGAACTCATGCTTATACTGAGAGGGGGGGTGAATCAATATACAATAATTTTTACTTTATTTAACCATTTGGGACCCAAAAAACCATAGAAAAACTGCCAATATGGAAACTATATTTTGAGACAATGGAATAGGTGGGTGGCCACTAATGTCCACATGGGTCGGTCCTCACCTATTAGGAAGCAATGGTGTCCATTAGGTTGAGTTCCCCCATCAAATGGGGAAACTTATATTGAACTTGATGCTTGGTGAGCCACTTGTTGTTAGAAAAATAGGATCGCGGAGCAATAAAATAAAACAAATGCAGAAACAAAAACACAGAAGACACACAATACAAGAGAGACACAGATTTACGTGGTTCACCCAGTGTGGGCTACATCCACCAGAGAAATTGCCAGGTCCTTCCTTGATTATTATCCAGCAAATGAAGGGATACAACCTACTGCAAAACCCGCTGTAACTTCCTCTTCTTTCTCTCACAGTCTCCTCTCTCAGAATACAATATTCACCACCATCCATAGCCGTAATACATTTCCCTCATAAAAGAGGGTTTCCTTCTAGGGAAAAAATCCCTAACATAATCTCTACCGTTAGATCTGCGACCTTATAATGAACGGTCCAGATTTACAATGAAATTACAATATCCGCCAAAGAAATAAGGGATATTGGAACCTACGGCAAACCCGCTGTAACTTCCTCTTCTTTCTCTCTCACAGCCTCTCGTATCACAATATTCACCACCATCCATAGTCAGAATACATTTCATAAAAGAGGGTTTCCTTCTAGGGAAAAATCCCTAACATAATTCTACCGTTAGATTCGCTAATCTTTATAATGAACGGTCTGGATTTACTACGAAATTACAATATACTTTTATGCGTATACTACCGGTTTCTATCTGGATCACTGAATCCTCCTCAGTCTGGCTTGCCCTTATTGTTTTCAAATGGGATGGACCGGACTGCTAGAGGGGTACTCCCTTGCACTCCCCCGCATGGAAGAGTGTACATACTTTTGGGGTGTAAATACTTCATGGGGTATAAACACGGCTGAAAGCAAGGGCCTCTGAATCAGGAAGATAATCAGGCTCCACAACCAACAACTTGTCACTACAACAAAACATACCATTAACGCCTAGAATAATGCCAGATTTTAGTGTATTTGAGTGCATGAATTGGTCTGAATGGCCGATGCAAAAACTAGCACCAAATGGCATGTTTAGTTGGGTGGTGGGATTAGCTCCTGGTTTAGCGCCTAGTTTAGAACGAGAAATAACGCCTATTGTAGCACCTAGTTTAGTGCCTCGTCTAGCACCTAAAATAACGTCTAAATTGGTAGTTTTTCTCCCAATTATGATTCCTGTTTTGCTTCTGGTATAGTGTCGAAAATATCTTCTGGTTTGGATTCCAAATTTACGCTAATATTTGCTTCTATTATTGCATTTTTTTTTGCTTCTAAAATGGATTCCATGATTGAGTCTTTTGTTGCTTATAAAATTGCTTCTAGTTTTACTTCTTTGTTTTCTACCTGAATTGCTTATTTTTTTTGCTTCGTAGGTAGCGCCAAGGTTTTCTTCAAAGATTGATTTTGGTTTGGCTTCCATTGTTGCTTTCTTTTTTTTTACCAAAAATGCTTCTTTTTTTGCTTCCTTAATTAGCACCGACTTTCACTTCCAGAATTGCTTCCTTGTTATCTCCATGGTTTGCTTCCTTTTAGTTCCAAGGTTTGCTTCCTTTTTAGTGCCTGGTTTTGCTTCTTTTTTAGGTCCAGGGTTTGCTTCCTTTTAGTGTTGCGATTTTCTTCTTAATTAACATCCAATTTTTCTTCTTGTTAAGCAACCAATTTAGCTTCCTACTTAGATCCAGAAATAGCTCCAAGTATGGCTTCCAATTTAATGTTGAGTTTTGCTTCCATTTTAGAGCCACATTTGCCTTCCATTTTAACAACTCATGTTGCTTCCTTTATAGCTTCCATTTATTAATTTAACATTTTTTATTTCAATTTAATTAGTTAAATATATCATGCCTCTTGAAAAACTTATATTATTATAGAGTAAGTCATATTGCATTTGAAGTATTTTATATGATAGATTTTATAATTTTTTTTTATGAAAATAGACATCCATACAAACTAACAACATCATTATACTTATTAAATCTCCATCTAAATAAAATATACAACATACAATATATATAAAATAACAAGATAATGATTATAACATGATCATCATCTATAATTAAAACAAGTGAGTCAAATATACCAATATTAGATAAGTATCATGCCAAACAACTTATATCTTTAATACTGATAAGATCATTATCATATATAACTAAAATAAGTAAAAGTCAAATATGCCAGTAGATCAATAACATGTCAAAATGATACATGGCCAACAATCGACATAATTCAAAATGATACATGTCCAAATGATATAAGTGAAAATGATAAATGATGTAACTCAAAATGATACATGTCAAAATGATACAAGTCAATATGATACATGTCCAAATGATATAAGTCAAAATGATACATGTCAAAATGATACAAATCAATAATATGGTACTGCAGGTGAAAATGATACATATGATAGTAAACGTGAAAAGAGGCATCATAACGATATATCAACAATGATCCATGATGGAGTCTATATGATCAATGTCACTGGCTACTACCAACAACTGACTCATCATCATCATCACTATCATGATCATCATCATTGTACGCCTCGGTGTCTTCTGCATCTGCCTCATAATCATCATCTACCATGTCTATATCAGACCCATTATAATCTGGATCTATCTCATGAGGATCAATTGGATCTTTTGGAAGACCCGTGTTCTGCAAAAAAAAAAAACATTCCAAATGAAAATTTATTATTTATTTCATGCAATATTTAATTTTTGTGTTATATTTCTAAAATTACAACATATGAAATGAAACCATAATCATATTACATCATATCAAAATGCACATACCATAATAAAATTTCAAATAAGTTACATATAAGATGTCATTCCAATGATGTAAAACATGCAACAATTCCAATAAACGTTAGTAAAGATCATAAAAAAATTGTTATACATTTTAACTATCAATTGTAAATTCTATTACATAACCGTAAGTGCCAACCCTCTCCATTTTTTTCTATATATGATTATGTTTTCCTCGAATATCCTTTTAGATTTAACTGGTCTATATATCTTCTTCTCTTATATTTCACAAATGAATATTTTTCTAGGACATTTTGGCACTGTAATATGCTTCAAAGGTCCTTTGAGAATTAACTAGTTTATAGGTAATTATGAAGATGATCTCGATACTTATTCAACTAGAGCACATCCAAATTTCAATCCTTCCAAAGAAATCATTTGCATGTTTATTTCAAACAATATTCACTTCCAGACATGCTCTTGTGCATAAGTAATTCTCAACCTTGAATACATTAAAGCAATGCAACATTTGGATTAAGGGGTCCAATTTATGAAACCGTGCCTCGGGAACGGATGGAAAATGTGGTAACTTAGTCCATGCCTAAAGAAGCTTGCATCATCTCACAAAATAAAAAATGATGATCCATTAGGTTTTTATACCCCAAGGAGGTATTATCCAGGAGTCCCTGAAATGATTTGGGATGCAACTTGCAACTGCACATAAAGCGAAAACTAAGACTCAGAATGAGGAACCGTCTATTTCGATGGATTATTGGCATAATATTTCAGATATAGAACCCCTCACTCCCAGGTTCCATGCCTCGAAAGTTGCTTTACTCATTTATTTCGAGAACTAGGGTTTTTCTCCGTTAGAAGCAATGCAATATTTGGATTAAGGGGTCCAATTTATGAAACCATGCCTAGGGAGTGGATGGACAATTTGGTCACCTAGTCCATGCATAAAAATTCTTGTAGCATTTCATGGAAATAAAAAATGATACTCTGTTAGGTTTTTATCCCCAAAGGAGGTATTGGCCAAGAGGCCCCGAAATGGTTTGGGATGCGACTTGCAATTGGACATATAACAAAAACCGAGACTCATATTTAGGAACCGTTGTCTCCATTGGATTCCTGGCATAGGATTTCAGCTACAACACCCCTCACTCCTAGGTCCCATGCCTCGAAAGTTGTGTTTTTCATCGATTTCGAGAACTAGGGTTTTTCTCAGTAAGAAGCAATGCAACATTTGGATTTAGGGGTCCAATTTATGAAACCATGCCTTGGGAGAATATAGACAATGTGATCATCTAGTCCATGCCTAAAAAATCTTGTAGCATCTTATGGAACTCAAAAATGCTGCTCCGTTAGGTTTTTATGCCCTAAGGAGGAATTGACCAAGAGTCCCTGAAATGGTTAGGGATGCGAATTGCAACTGGGCATACAAAAAAAACTGAGATTCAGATTGAGGAACCATCGACTTCGTTGGATTCCTGGTATACAATTTCAGCTAGAGCACCCCTCACTACTGGGTCCCATGCATTAGATGTTGCTTTATTCATTTATTTCAAGAACTAGGATTTCACCTAGTAAGAAACAATGCAACATTTGGATTAAGGGGTCCAATTTATGAAACCATGCCTTAGGAGAGGATGAACAAAGTTATCACCTAGTCTATGCCTAAACAAGCTCGCATCATCTCACGAAAGTCAAAGATGCTGCTCCATTAGGTTTTTATGCCCCGAGGAGATATTAGCCCTAGAATATTCAAGACATCATTGCCATGGCACATAACAACCCTATAATATTCGAGACATCAAGCCCTAAAGGGCTGAAAATAATGACAAAAATGTGATAAAAGGTGTCAATGTGTATTTCATTTCCTTTCCTTTCCAAGCCATGCCATGTCATGCCTTTCCATTCCGTGTCTTTCCTTTCCATGCCATTCCATGCCATGCCTTGCCATGCCATGCCTTACATTGCCTTGCCTTTCCATGCCATGCATTGCCTTTCCTTTCCATGCCATGCCTTTCCTTTCCATGCACTTCCTTTCCATGCCATGCCATGTCATGCATTGCCTTTACATTCCTTTCCATTCCATGCCTTGCCTTGCCTTACCTTTCCATGTCATGCATTTTCTTGCCTTGCCATGCCATGCCATGCCTTGCCTTTCCATGCCTTTCCTTTCCATGCCATGCCATCCCTTTCTATGATGTGGTATTCCTTTCCATGCCATGCCTTTCCATACCATGCCTTGCAATTCCATGCCTTGCATTCACTTTCCATGCCTTGTCTTTCCATACCATGCATTTCCATACCATGACTTGCCATGCCATGCCTTGTCTTGGCATGCCATACCATGCCCTTCCATGCCATTCCTTTCCATACCATGCATTTCATTTCCATTCCATGCCTTTCCATACCATGCCTTTCCCTGCCTTGCCATGCCATGCCCTACCATGCCATGCCATGCCCTTCCATACCATGCCATGCCTTTCCCTGTGTTTCCTTGCCATGCCTTGCCTTTGCATGCCTTGCCATGTCATGCCATGACATGCCATGCCATGCCATGGTATGGTATGCCTTGCCTTGCCTTGGTATGGTATGGTATGGTATGCCTTACCTTGGTTTGGTATGGTATTCCATGGTATCCTTGGCATGGTATGGTATGCCTTACCATGCCATGGTATTGTATGGTATGGTATGCCTTGCCTTGCCATGCTATGGTATGGTATCCTTTCATGGTATGGTATGGTATGGTATGCCTTTCCTATCCTTTCCATGCCATGGTATGGTATGCCTTTCTTTTCCATTCCATGGTATGGTATGGTATGGTATTCCTTGCCATGCCATTCCTTGCAATTCCATGCCTTACTGTTGTAGGAAAATCTCCCCGTGGACAGGTAGATTTCCTTTTGAGAGCTAGACTCTTAACTCTAAGACAGAAGGTGCTTAACATGGACACTGACTTCCTTTTAGATCTAATCAAGATGATGAACAAAAGAGAAGGAGGAAAGCATGTACCTTATGAACGTCGTTTGTCCCTGCAAGGTCCAGGATGTGCTTCGATCTTGAGCTCCTTGGTAGATCTTGCAAGACAAACAAAAGTACTAACAACTTCCTACTCTACTACGATTAGCTAAAACATAGATCCATATACTGTAGACAAACTTATATGGAACAAGTACAAGTTTGAAAGAAACAGGCCAAGCATTGATTATATTGATGAGAACAAAGTATTACTTACAACCATGGATGTAGTGCAACAGCTTCACCAATCTCTCCTTGTCCAAACCCTTGCTTAAACAATCCACACACAAAATGCTGATGTTCCAAATGACATCTTCCTCATGAGATCATAAGTTAGATGCTTCACAATTCTTTCCATCTCTCCTTCCTCCATGGAAATCCCTCAATATATAGGATTTGGAGGCTTAACCACCATGGAGAGGATCTCTCATCAGATCCACTAAGAAAGAGATCTCTAATATATTTAGGGAGAAAATATCTCTTAAGTATTTTGGGGAGGAAATATCTCTCAAGGATTTTAAGGAGGAAATATTTCAACCATCCATGAGATCCTCCACCTTCCCTAAAAAATAGGAAACCAAAT
>SNQJ01S0177146.1:11912-28921 GCA_010110895.2 Picea sitchensis | reverse complement strand
GTCTATTCCAAGAGGTTTCATCTCATTATGCTTCAAAAATTCCTGATCTAGGCGAAATTTCGAAAATTCTGGTTAAAACAGGCTTTCGGTGGTTGACTGGAACAGTTCCTAGGTAATTTAACCACCGAAAGTCAGAATTTTCAGAAAAAAATGGCTTTGGGAAAAATCAATTTTATTAGCCATGGAATATCCGTTTCGCACGTTCCAATAGTCGATCGACATCTACAGATCGTAAGATTTCCAATGGTACAATCAGATTTGGATTTGGAGCTATGGAAGCTAGTCAAAATTTCCCTACAATATTAGGCATATTTCCTTCAAAATGTTGGTGCGTTTTTGGTAGTTAACACAAGGCACAAGAAAAGAAGGGTCATGGGAAGACAAAGAAGGACACTGGAAAATCGTGCGAGTTCCACAAAATCCCCTAGAAAAAAACTGATGAATGTCACTCAAAACAATCACTAGTGGCCGAGATCAAAGACAAAGAGCCAAACCCTAATTTAGAATCTAATTCTAAAAATAATGGTAAAGGACAGATCATTGACGCAAACCCCATTTATTGTCGCGACCTTAGAAATTCAACCAGAAGAACCAACAGATCCTGAAGAAGGGGAGCACCTTTTTCATTCACAAATGTGGGTGAAGGGGACCCCACTGCATTTTATTGTTGATAATGAAAGCCAGAAGAACTTCATCTCAACAGAGGTCATCAAACAGTTGGGATTGTCGACAACACCACACCTGTAGCCATACAACATCGGGTGGCTTCACCAAGGAAAAGATCTCTGTGTCAACCAACAATATCGATTGTCATATGGCATCCAACTCTGCTAGAAGGTTATTTCTCTGTTCACAATTTTTCCAACAAATAAAATATCACCTTCGCACTCCTTAAAGATCTCCCTCATGTCAAACATTGATGGGAAACGTACTAGGAGAAAAGTTCCACAGAGGAGTCTGAAATATACGGGGTCGATCCCACTTGGGATTTTTTTGTGGATGCGGTAAAGAAACAATATTACCCTATTGGAAACTATGAGGACCAATACATGAGATGGACCACACTATGGCAAGAGAGGGGCCAAGTAGTTCTGGAGTTCACCAATACCTTCCATACCTTGCACACCAAGCTGGGTATCAAAGACTCTGAGCAACATTTGGTTCTGAAATACCGTGGGGATCTACATAGATACATCCAGACTGAATTGGATTTTCTAGACATCGCATCACTTGGTGCTGCTTATTGATATGCTCTTAAAATCGAGCAGAAATTTAAGCACCAAAACAAACGGGTGTTCAGGTCTGCAAAATCCAAAACAACCAAAGTATGAAAACGACGGCCCTAACAAACAGTCTCCCGAAAACTAGTCTAAGACACAGGAAAAGAAGGGTCATAGGAAGACAAAGAAGGACACCGGAAAATGGTGTGAGTTCCACAAAATCCCCTGGCACAACACCAATGAATGTCGCTCAAAACAGTCATTGGTGGATGAGATCAAAGACAAAGATCCAAACCCTGATTCTGAATCTGATTCTGAAAATAATGGTAAAGGACAGATCATTGATGCGGGCCCCACTATTATTGTCATGACCGCAATAATTCAACCAGAAGAACCAATAGATCCTGAAGAAGGGGATCACCTTTTACATTCACAGATGTGGGTGAAGGGGACCCCGCTACATTTTATTGTTGATAGCGTAATCCAGAAGAACCCCATCACAACAGAGATCGTCTAATAGTTGGAATTGTCGACAGCACCACACCCACATCCATACAACATCGGGTGGCTTCGCCAAGGATGATATCTCTATGTCAGCCAACAATGTCGATTTTCATACAGCATCCAACTCTTCAAGGATGAGGTATTATGTGATGTTGCCCCACTGGATGTCTGTGAGGTTCTCTTGGGCCAACCATATATGTGGAAGTGCCATGTTGTTTATGAGTCTCGACCCCACAGTGTCATTGTTTCTCTGGGGGGTCATCTCTACAAAATACCAGAGGTAGTTCCAACTACTTTTCCACCTAAAAAGTGTCGCAAGGTAGTATCTCATACTGCAAAATTTATCTTCTTCACAATCTATTCAAAAAGAGAATAGAAGGACACTGCAACCACTACAGCCTCACCCCAAGCACCTTCTATCAAACAGAAGAAAGTCAACAAGGTTGCAACAAACACAAAGATTCCTTCTTCCTATCTTCCTCTCATGTAACCCTACATGTTGAATGGCCTCAGCCTCAACAGGTTCTTGACAAACTTCCACAAACTAAGCAATGCAGCGTCTCCAGCAAGGCAAGCAGCTCACTAAGATATAGATTCAAAAAACTCTTTTCCCTCTCCCCTGTGAACTCAATGCAATGGAGACCATTTCTTCCTAAGGAGGGAGGATTGATCTAGGTGGATATTGGTGGCCACCCACCTTTTCCAACTGGCTCAAAATAGTTTTCTGGCAATTTTGGCAATTTACTATTTTTAGCAGTTTTTAACTTTCGGGGCCATTTTAAGGGCCCAAATGAAGGTTTTTCGAGATCGAGGCCCTCAATGATAGTCAAAGGCATGATTGAACCCCCAAAATGAATCTCCTTTACAATACCTTTCCAACGAGCTATCACACGCCTAAAACAAAGATCGTATGCAAACGTTACGACCCCGGGAAGTTGATGTACTCACTTACCCAAATGGGGCCCACATGAATTTTGGTGCTTCATATCCTAGGGTTAGGTTTTTGGATGTCTAGGGTTTTTGGCATTTCTGTTTATTGTAAAAATTCCTTCAGAGCCTCATTGTAACCATCTTCTTGTGAATGCGAGTAGCTGTCACATCTCTTCTCAGAGATAAGTTGCTACCATTCTAGCGAGTCTTTCACTCTATATTTTTATAGTCTCTGTACATTTATTTCATTAAAAGAAATCATGTATTACTATATATCTGTGTTTATGGTTCCATCTCTGATACATTTATGTTATCTTATTGAATATCTGTGATATCTATGTGCATTTATTTATTATATCTCCGATCACATTTCCTGCAGAAAATAATCCAGATCATACAAGGGATTGTATTATCTCATTTATGGGTGCCTTTGTAGGGGGTGTGCTGCACCTTCTTCTTCAATGCAACCTCTTTCCAAGCCCATTTATTTCCATTTATTAATTAATTAATTATCCAAACATGTGTGCACTCCCAATAGTGAATCTATTATCTTGGGGGTCAGTAACATAGTGTCACTTGAAATAAGAGGTCCACAAAGTGCCATAGGGGTAACCATCAAAGAATTGTAATGTACTAATGTTAGTCTTTCATTCAAGCGGGATATTTATTATGTGTTTGATATTTTGTAGGCCTTTAATTATTTTAAGAGAAGCAGTTCATACTTCTCAAGACCTTTCTTGTTGATCATCTAGAAGGTTTATATTTTAATCTTTTATCTTTTTCCAGCCACCATCTCCCTGGGCCGTCAGCCCCTTCTTCCCATGAAATGAAGTACATGCCCTTCTTGGGTCACTAAAGTAAAAGGGCCTAGAAGAGGGAAATTTGATGGGAATGAAATGAGTGGAAATTAATAATTATGGTAGGGAATGATACGATGACCCCTCAAGGGCCCCCAGTTACACCTCTTCCCCAGAAGTTGGCCACTTACTAGGAAATTGATGACACCGTTAGAAAAATAGGATCGCAGAGCAATAAAATAAAACAAATAAGGAAATAAAACACAAAATATACACATTACAATAGAGACACAAATATAATTGGTTCACTCGGTGTGGGCTACGTCCACAAGAGAAATTTCTAGGTCCTTGCTTTTTATTATAAAACAAAATGAA
This sequence comes from Picea sitchensis, assembly GCA_010110895.2. Classification (NCBI taxonomy): domain Eukaryota; kingdom Viridiplantae; phylum Streptophyta; class Pinopsida; order Pinales; family Pinaceae; genus Picea; species Picea sitchensis. The sequence goes on along the minus strand of SNQJ01S0177146.1, from coordinate 25,095 downwards.
GGGATACAACCTACAAGACACCTAATGTAACTTCCTCTTATTTCTCTCACAATATCCTTGCTCACAATAAAATATTCGTGATAATTCACAACCACAATACAATTCCCTTGTAAAAGAGGGTTTCCTTCTAGGTAAAAATCCCTAAAATAACTTCTATCATCATATCTGCGACCTTATAATGAACTATCTAGATTAACTATAAAATTACATTATTTTACAAGGAAATGTTTCCAAAAATTTCACTTCACGGGCACTGCCTCTGAATCCCTTTCTAGGAGGGGGGATACAAAAATTGTCGCCACCCCCCTAGCGACATTTGTAGGGGGATTCCCCTACAAATCCTTCCCACACCCCACCCTCCCCCCGTCAAGGAATGAGTTCCAACCATGGTTGAAACAAACCTCTGAAACATTAAAATAATCAAGCTCCACAACCAACAATCTCCCACTTGGAGAATGATCAAAACAACCCCACTATTGTTGTACATGTTGAACTATACGCCACCTTGGACCTGGTAAATTTATCATCTTCGCCTTCATTCTTAAAGACCAACTGAAATTGAGTAGGAATTCAGTTTCTCCCTAGCTACTCCCTTTCTTAACATGTCTGTAGGATTTTGGCTAGTATGTATCTTTTTGAACTTCAGATGTTCATCTTCCAAGATGGATCGTATGAAATGGTTCCCGAGTTGTATATTCTTAGTCTTCAAATGGAAATCTCACTGTCACAGTACAACCTGCTATTCTCTTTTTTATTTCCCACTTCCTCCATAAACCTCTGCAGCCAAATAATCTCTTTACTAGCCTATATAGAAGCAACATACTCCGCTTCCATTGTTGAAAGTGCAACAACCTTTTGCATTTTCGAAATCCAACTCATTGTTGTTCCACCTACAGTAAAAACATACCTTGTGGTGCTCCTCCTACTATATTTATCACCTGCCATATATGAATCAACATATCCCTATAGAAAAGTATATGAACCTCCAAAACATAATGCATGAGTAGAATTACCTCTCAAATACCTGAGAATCCACTTTACTTCCTCCCAATTTTCTTTACCTAGATTGTTCATATCCCTTCTCACAACTCCCACTACATGTGCAACATTTGGTCTTGTGCAAACCATCACATACATCAAGCTTCCAACTTTGATGAATAAGGGACCCTGGACATGTATTCTATCTCCTCCTATGTCTTGGGACACATTTCCTTAGTTAATTTGAAATGGTTGGACAAAGGTGTACTAACTGGTTTTTAATTCTACATTATAAACCTCTCCAACACCTTCTCTATATACTCACCCTAAAACAATGCCAATTTGTGATTTTTCTTGTCTCTTCTTATTCTCATACTAAGGATTTTCTTTGTAGCACCCAAATCCTTCATTGCAAATGAATTAGCTAATTTATTCTTGAGAACATTTATATCATGCATGTTAGACCCTCCGACAAGCATGTCATATACATACAATAGAAAGATAATATAGCTTCCATTTTCTATCCTTTTAAAATAAACACAATGATCATAATGACATCTACTATAACCTTGTTCTATCATGAACCTATCAAACTTCAAATACCATTGCCTTGGATCTTTCTCTAGGCCATACAAGCTCTTCTTCAACCTACATACCAAATTCTCCTTTCCTTGGACCACATAACCTTGTGGTTGCTGCATATAAATCTCTTCCTCCAAATCCCAACGGAGAAAAGTTGTTTTTACATCTAATTGTTCAAGATGAAAATCTTCTACTTCCACAAGACTTAAAATAGTCCTAATTGAAGGAATTTTAACAAAAGGAGAAAATATTTCATCAAAATCTATGCCTTTCTTTTGTGCAAACCCCTTTACAACAAGTCTAGCCTTGTACCACTTTTTTCCTCCATCTTCTTCCTTCAACCTGTAAACCCATTTATTCTGAAAATCTTTTTTTTTCCGCAAGCACCTAAACCAAGTCCCAAGGCTGGTTATTTACCAAGGAATCCATTTCCTCTTTCATGCCCTGCTCCCAATTATTTTTAGTGTCTACTTGTAGTGCCTCTTCATAACCTTTTGGTTCAGTAGAATCAATCAACAATAAATAATACAATGAAGGAGAGTATCATTCAAGGGGTCTAATTAACCTGGTAGATCTTCTAATAGCACTTGCAAGATTTTAAGGTACTTGTTTCTCCTATTTTTGTACATTTTGATTTTCTGGCACCTTTGGAATTTATTTTTTTAGTGATCTCATCAAGCAATGCGTATTCTGGTTTTTCTTTTTCATGTTTTTTTCCCTGGAACTAATCTTTCTACATGACCTTATCATTGAATATGGCATCTCTACTCCTAATGATTTTTCAATTTTCACAATCCCATAAGCAATAACCTAAATCATTAATATCGTATCCAATAAAGGTACATTTCTTGGATTTTTCATCAAGCTTTGTTCTATTTTCTTTATCAATATGGACAAATGATTCACAATTGAAAGTCTTCAAAAAAGAATAGTTTACTTTTTTACCTATCCATGCTTCTTCTGTAATTCCACCATCTAAAGAGCTTGAAGGTCCTCTATTTATTAAGTAAACAACAATATCTATAGAATATTACCATAACTATAAGGGAAACCCATCATGCAATCTCATACTCCTTATGTGCTCCATGATTGTCTTGTTCATCCTTTATGACACACCATTTTCTTATGGTGTTCTTAGAACTATCTTCTCTCTACGAATCTTGTGGTATGAACAGTAATTATCAAACTCCTTGTTGCAATATTCACCTTCATTTTATGATATGAGACACTTCAACCTTTTTCTTCTCTCATTCTCAACCAAATCTTTCCATTTATTAAAAGTATCAAAAACATCATATTTTTGTCGAATGCAATAAACCCAAGTTTTTCTAGTTGCATCATCAATAAAAGTAACAAAAGATTGAGAGAAACCAAGTGATGATACATGATTTGGTCCCCATACATCTATATGCACAAGCTCTAACCTTTCACTCTTCTCTTCTTTTTCGACTATGAGAAATCTGACTCTCTTTTGTTTTCCAAAAAAACAATTCTCACAAATATTTCTTTTGTTGGCATGTTTACAGGAACAACAATGATGTGCTTGTCATTGATGGAAAGAACACCTAGGAAGGATAAGCTTAGGAGGAGGAGTGCGCAGAGGGAGAACAGATCTCGAGTGTTAGATCCGAGCATGGGGTTTGAGCATCGTTGGATCCAGGAGAACATGCACGTTCTTTAAAGTGCAAGGAGAAGTGGGCTTACAAAATCTTGAACGCAGGTGGTCCATCCATTATCAAAGAGGACACGTGGAAAAATATTAGATTACGTCAAAGACTCCATTTTGGAGTTTCCCATATCGAAAAATCCAAAGGAAGGAGGTTCTCTAACCTATTGAACTCGTGATATGCGATATCCCGAAAGATATGGGTTGTTGGATCAAGAATTTATATGGACCGTTGATCAGGCATGACGAAGGCTTGTGAAGTTGCGAAATCATGATAAAATCTTAACCATTGATCCAAGAGGGACACGTGGCAAGCGATAGTTTTTTCACTGACTGAAATTTCAAAGGAAGGAGGCTCCTCACCTCTCTAACTCGCGATATGTGAAATCACAAAATAATCTTGTCTATTGGATCAAGGATGAATCTGGGCCACTAGATCCAGGAGGTAGATTGTGACAGACTACATCAGCAAGGATGGGTGGCAGCCTACGTTAGCAATGATACGTGGCACGATCAAGCAATGACAAGTGTCAAGTTGATTCAGCATTTTAGGAACGTGAAAATCATGAATATGAATGACATGTGGAAGCTAATAGGCTTGTGACATGTCATTGAGTGATGCAAGAATGATGCCACTCCAGGAGTTTAGTTTCGAGAGTTTTAGTATCAACACTCCCCCAAAGTCCTGAAAGATGAAGTTCCGGGGCGGTGGATAGTCATTCAATCACCATGGAATGTGGACCATTGATATGAAGAGTGAAGCGCTCAAATGATTAGTGAGTGGTCATAGGTTGTGTTCACATCGTCGAGAGTTGGAGGAAGGTGCTAACAGCTAAGCTCCATTTCGATGATCGCGATATGGAGAGTCATGAAGTATCACCACAATATTGCCAAAATCGTGAAACAAAAAATAACGATTCAATCTGACTCGTTGATCAAGAGAAAGCATGAACTATTGATCTAGCTCCATTTTTGGAGTTTCAGCGATCGCAACTTGGAGTGTCGAGATGCTTCATCACAGGAATTCCAAAATGTGAAACGCATTTTTGGTGTAGGCTATGGTCATTGTCGATGGTTATGTGAGGGGAAGGAGCTAGCATAGCTAGGATCCATTTCAAGTACCGAAAGTGGAGGAGTCGAGGAGACTCACGGAAAAATTCCTGAATTGCAAATTACGAAAGCCCTTTATGGATAAGTGTTTTCTCATCGTCGTGGGCACGTGAAGGAAGGAGCTAGCATAGCAAGGCTCCATTTCGAGGTTCACAATATGAGGAGTCAAGGAGAGTCACGAGAGAAAACCCAAAATGCAAAATCATGAAATGTCTTTTTGATTAGGCCTGTGGTCACAGCCAAGGTCACATTGTTGAAGGTTTAAGAGAGGAGATAGTATGTAGCTAAGCTCTATTTCGGAGATCACGAATTGGAGAGTCAAGATGCCTCATCATCAGATCCCTGAAATGCAAGTTGAGAAAGTTCCTTATAAATAGGCATTTGGTCACCACCTGAGGCCACATGTGAAAGGAAAGGTGAAAGGTGCCAAAGGCATAAGGCTGGAGAGGTTCGCAGTGTAACTACTAGAAATCATTGATGGTTTCTACCAGAGGACTCGAAGAGACTTAAGGGTGATCCCTAGAGAAGGCGAAGTGTCTCGAGGCAACTACCAGTAGAGTGTAGACTCATCGTAGAGCTGACTGACAGATGGAAATGAGTCAAAGACTGTTACTTCTAGGAAAATAAAATAATCTCAGAACAAATGGGCATACATGCAGAACAAACATGGAGAAACTACTAGAGAGAATGAATTATTGCGAGGATAAACTAGCAAAGGAATCAATGTGAGATCGACATGCATATCCCGAAGTGAATCTCAGTGGATCTATGAAAAGCTAGCGCATGCAACATGCACAAGGTGCACAGAGACTATAAAAATGCAAAACAGAGAAGAGATGGTTTTGTTGTTGAGATTCATTCATGCGTGTAGAAGGAGGCAGGGTGCAACAACTGAAATGCACAGAAGAGGAATGGTGCATAGAAGGGACATGGCACACAGAGCATAAAAGGAAGAAGAACATAAAACACAATGAATGTGTACAGGAAGACACTCATGAAAGCAGAGCAGAGAAGTGTAGTATAACAGTGATGAGACAGGTAAGCCATTGATAAATATTGTATCACTGTGATAAATTTACTGATAGAAAACTTTATATCTCAGGGTGGTAGGGAGGTGCTAGGGAGGACTGTTTTCCTCTGATTTTCAAGTCAGTGCTTGAACACAGGGAGTTGTAGCTTCCATCTGGTTGCATCCATAGAAACCAGGGTGGAAGGGTGGTGTAAGGGAGAACTATTGTTCTCTGTTATATAGGTTGGTGCCTGTGTGACTGAAAGTTGGTGCTTCCATCTAGTTGGTGTTGGAACACATAGGGAGTTGTTTCTTCCTTCTAGTGGGTGCTAGAGAAACCAGAGAGTTTTTGCTTCCTTCTAGTGGGTGCTAGAGAAACCAGGGAGTTGGTGCTTCCTTCTAGTGGGTGCTAGAGAAACCAGAGTGTTGGTGCTCTCAATAAGTAGTAGCTTGCAAAATAGAGGTGGTAGCCTCATTGTGATTCGGTGCTCATAAGAATGATAATGTACAGAAAATAATTATCATATAATGAAAAACAGGTTTTCACCCTTTATGGGTTTCCTCAAGAATATCTGTCTCTACATTATACATGTGTATGATTGATGTTGAATACTCTATTGCTTATTTATTGTGATCATCATTGAGTGTTCTGTAATGAGTTTAAAACTGGATATAATTGTTTAAGCACAGTAACAATTGATTCACCCTCCCCTCTCAGTTGTCCAACAATTGGTATCAAAGCCGACCCCTTTTATCTAAGGGTAGATCCTAGAGCTTAAACATGTCAATCTATGAAGGAACTTCAACCAATAAGGCCCCTCTGTTGAATGGAACAAACTTTGTCTTCTCGAAAGTTAGAATGAGAACCTACATAATTGCTTTAGGTGAAGATGTCTGGGATGTGGTAGAGACTAGTTATGTAAAGCCAGTTGTACTAGCTAATAAGGATGACAAGCTAGAATTCAGCTTCAACGCTAAGGCTATGAATGCTATCCTGAGCAGGATTGCAGAGGAAGAATTTGTAAAAGTTATGCACTTAGAAACTGCCAAAGAAATGTGGGAAAAACTCATTAGCAGTTATGAAGGTAATGAGAAGGCAAAGGACACCAAGCTTTAAACCTACATAGTACAGTTTGAAAAACTAAATATGAAAGAGGATGAATCTGTTGGAAAGTACTTTCTAAGAGTTGTAGAACTGGTAAATGCAATTAAATCACATGGTGAAAAAATTGGGGAACCCTCCTTAGTTCAGAAAATTTTGAGATCTCTACCAGATAGGTTAAACCTGAAGGTCTCTTCTATAGAATAACTTAATGATCTAAAAGCCTTGGTGTTTGATCAACTTCTAGGAATGTTGACTGCATGTGAATTGAGAATAGTTAAATATAAACCCACCTCCAAAGAAGCATCATTTAAAGCAGAAAAGAATGAGGATTCTGAGCCTGATGAAATTGAATCAAAATTTGTGAGAAGACTAAAGAAGGAATCAGGAAAATACAAAGGTAAACTACCTTTAAAATGTTTTAACTATGGTAAGATAGGTCATTTTTCAAATAAATATCCTCACAAAATAAAGGATCAGACATATGATGATGAGGAGAAGCACAAACACAAAACTTTATTTAAAGAGAATAATGTTGTGTGTAAACAATGATAATGATCCTTTAGATAATGAAAACAATGACTCTCCTATTGAAGATAAACTAAATGACTTCATGTTTATGGCAAAAGAGGATTATGATAATAAAAGCACAGGAAGTCATGTTAATGAAGAAGAAGTTGTGGCTGACCTGGAAGGAGAACTGATCAGTGCACTAGAAGAGCTTTACAGACTCAGAATTAAGACAAGAAAGCAAAAACAATTGTTGATACAGATCAAGAAAGGCAGTAAAGAACCTGATGAAGACTTTTCCCTACTAAAAGTGGAATTAGATGAGGCAAAGAAAATTAAAGACATTCTAAAACAATGGTTATCAGAAAATATGGCAAGATGTGAAGCTCTGGAGGAAGAAGTAGTGAAAAATAGGAAAGAGTTGGAGAAGTTTCAAGCCTTGTATCATCAAAATCTGTCAAGTATCAAAGCCTCAGAAGGATTGGCCACCATTTTGAATCAACAAAGGAACCCAAAGCTAAAAATAGGTCTAGGTTATGAAGAGGGATCAAGCAGTGGTTAGCCAAGTAACAATGAACCCTCCAAGTTTGTCAAATCTACAACATATGACAACAACAAACCTGCAGAAACAAAAGAAGATGATTGGTTTCCCAGGAGGAGTAAAGAAAAAGGTACCAAAATTGAAATTGTATATCAAAGAAATAATACACTCTCTACTCAAAGAAATCGTCAGCATGGGAGAAATCGACCTTCTCAACGAAGACAACCATTTCCCAGGTACCAAGGTTTTTTCTATGGATATTGTTTTTCCTGTTCTAATTTTGGTCACAAAGATGTAAAATGTTCTTTAAAATTTAGATATGAGCAATCAAGACATTCAAGGTATAGGTGTCTGCCACAACAAAGAATGAGACAACCAAGTAACAAACCATCACAGACTACAAATCAATTGATGGCTGGAAAAATGACATAGGTTAAGCATAACAATCATTATGATCCCTTATTCAATGAATAAGAATGTCACATCTGTCATAATTTTGGACATAAATCTATTGACTGACACTTAAGGAACTATGAACCAGATTTGAATCCCTCTACTGAAAATGTCAAGGTTTGGAAGAAGAGAGAAAGTGACAAGTGTGAATTAGTTTTGTCAGCTCAAAGACAAAACAACCCTTGGTATATAGACAATGGATGATCCAAACATATGACGAGAGACAAAGGTAATTTTCTATCTGTTGGTCACTATAATTTCTTATTAATTAAAACAATCAAGTGTTACATAAATTGTCAACCCAGGGAAGTCTATTTATTTCAAAGGCAATCACACGCTGTATATGCTCAATCTCAAAAGAAATCCAAAGTTGTAATAAAAGTTACACTAATCACACCTTGCTTTGAATAGACTGAAGTTCTACTCTGAATTATAGTAAAATCAATCTATCTATTGCAGAATTTAAGATTCAAAAGGAAATAATTATCAGAAGAATCCTGGATTACATTAAGAAACAACAAACTAGGAAAAATGAACCTTTCAGCATACTGCAAAGAAGACTAACTATTCTATAACAGAGAACAAGACCCTATTCCCCAAAGTAGGAATCTTCAGCACCTGTCTCTGACTATCACACTTTCATAAACTCATTCTGCAAATAGAATTACTAATCAAAATGATTAACAATTACCTAGGAATGAATTCTATGAAAATGATGTAACAATCAGTGGAAATAGAGTTTTAGCAAAACAGAGTTTTAACGAGGTATAGATAAAAACAATACTAACACATTATAGAAACTAATGGGTGAATCTTGTGAAGAAGTTGGGCCCTCTCCTTCTCACAAGATTCCCCATAAATGAAAGGAACTAAGAAGAAATGTTCAGAATGATCTTTTATTCATCTGTCAAATGTGACGAGTTACAATATCCAAAGTGAACATGCTCCTTCTCTGTAATTCCTTTCTAGCTAAGCCTTTCGTAATCTCCCCCTAATGTTGATTTCTCCCCTATTTAAAGAGGAGAATCCTCTTAATACAATTAAGCATAAAATTACATGTGTACGTGAAAATCATATTCTTAGTCTGATCTAATGTTCTATGCTGGAATAGGATATTCTGATCTTCCGTAGCAAAATTTTGTTAGAGTGGTTGTAATGGTGTTGGCCTGAGGTATAGCTGTTGCGGCCGGTGTAACAGCTCCTTTATTTATCTTTTCTTGTTACTGTTGCATGTGAAATATTGTTTTAGCATCGCAAATCACGGATTGTTTCAGCAACGGGATTTGCATACTGTTTGACTGTTTCAGCAATGTGGTCTTCAAGAAGCAATGATTGTAATGGTGTTGGCTTGAAGTATAGTTGTTGTGGCCGGTGTAACAACTCATTTTTCTTGTTACTGTTGTATGTGAAATGTTGTTTCAGCATCGCAAATCACGGACTATTTCAGCAACGCGATTTGCGTACTATTTGACTGTTTCAGCAACATGGTCTTCAAGCAACAATGATATATTAACTGCAGTCTTCAAACTGTTTCAGCAACTATATATTTCTGATTAATGGCTAAGTATGAGAGTAATGTAAAATTACATGTAAAACAAATTAAACGTATCGCAAAGAGAAGAAACGTTATATACCTTTGGAAAAATAGATTAAGGTGATAATGTAGGCTTAAATATGAGTGGGAAAGGATGTAATGATAGAAAAAAGTATGAGCAAAAAGGTACATTATAGGGTCCTAACATCCCCCCCAACTAAAAAGGTTGCATGTCCTCAGGCAACTTCAATCTGAATCAGAATCCGGATACCGACTCTGGGCATGAAAATTACTTAAGTAGTAGTTGTAGAAAGTACTGTCTATTGGGGCTCTGAATCCTTGAACACGTTGTAGCCTTTTCCAAGATGCTACTTCAATATTTATGATGAACACATTGTAACTTATGATGAACTTGATATTTCTCTGCTGGCATCCACAGAATGGGAAAATGGAATTGATAACCTATCCAATTTTCAGCACATTGCTAGACACATTTGATGTAACTAGGTACCCGGGAGATTGGTAGGACTAAAGTGATTGTGCTCCTGCCTTTTCTCAGTAGATTATTGCCAAAACATGTTATTTTCTTTTATGGAAGCAGTCTCTATGGATTTAATAAACTGTTAGCAATCCTGAAGTATTGTTGCCTGTAGTTGTCGTATATATTGGCTCATCCCTGGTTTCTTCAAAAATTGATAATATTATGTAACAAAGGTGGCATCTTTTTGTGGTTTTGGCCGTATCCAGAGGAGATGGTTATCTTCATTAAGCTTGGTAGCTAGAAAATCATTTTTCCACATAATTTGGTTGGTAAGGAAGGAGACAAGTGCCCGAGTCTGGATATCACCAACAAGAGGGTTAATATTAAGTTGTATGTTTTTAGGAATGGCTTCATTATGAAGATATACCTCACATAATAGATGTTGACCAGTAGTAGAGGCTTCTGCAAAATTTTGAACAAAATCTTATGGTTTGAACACTGCATAGGGTCTTCCTTCTTTGATTGATTTAATCTGAAAAAATGCAAGTCGTTCTATAAGGAAAAGAGAGTAATTTGAGGATGGTTTCCTAGCAACCAACAATTTTTGTACCAAATTGAACATCAGGAGCAATTTTCCTTTTAACTCTTCATTCTGCTTCGTATGGGCACGAAATTATTTGTTTGTTTGCTCCAAAGCTTCCCAATTTGAATAGATGTGGTTCAGCCAAAGTAGTTTGTGCTCCTGCAAACTTTTGTCCTGTGTAATAGCGGATTCCTTTTTCCATTTGTCCATTATTACCTGCTCATTCCATGGTTGAGTTTGTGTTTCAACATCGCAGGTGATAGGCTAAGGTAGGGTCTAAGTGGTTTGTTCCACAAGAGTAGGGGTATTGATCTTGCCAGGAGGGGCAGATTCATCAATAGGCAGAGTTTGTGTTTCAGCATCGTAAGTGGTAGGCCGAGGTAGAGTCTCAGTGGCTTGTTCCACAAGAGTAGGGGTACTGATCTTGCCAGGAGGGGAAGATTCATCAGTAGGCAAAGTTTGAACAGATTTACTAATGAAAACAGGAGATTCGGATTTAATAGTTTCTATAGGATAGAGTTCCTGTAGATTAGCTTTTCTTTTTGGAATTTTTGAAGGTCCTACTGGTTCTTGTGTAACGGTAGGGAGTTCCTCTTTTTTAACTGCAAAATTCGTAGGTGCAGGGGAAGCTCCAGGCATTGGGATTTGAACCACTTTGTAGCCTACTTGACCATAAATATCCCCACATTGGCTGCACATATACTCTCTATATTGATCATCTTTTGTGTTTTTCTCTACCATGGCCGCTACGCGAGCCAAGTTATACAAATTAAGTTCCCTGTCATAGGCTTTCTTTACCATTACCATCTTTTTCTTGTAAGCTTCCAGTTCTGATCATAGAAACTCATTCTCTTGTAAGAGAGAAGCCATTGTTGGTTCTGGTTGTTGATATGTCATCGGTGTATCAGGAGGGGTGACTGGTTTTTGTGTAACGGTCACAGCCTCAGTAGCTAGTTCCTGTGGAGCAGCTACAAAATCAGCAGCCGATTCTTGTGTTTCAGCTTCTTGATGTAAAGAAAATAGTGTTTTAGCACCCTGGGCATGTGATTCTTGAATTTCAGGAATAAAGTCAGCAGCTGGTTCTTGTGTTTCAGCTGTAGTTGGTTCTTGTGTAACAACTATAGTTGGTTCTTGTGTTTCAGCTACTGAATGAGTAGTTGGTTCTTGTGTGACAGCTACTGTTGCAGCACCCAGGTCATCTGATTCTTGTATTTCAGGAATGAAGTCAGTAGTTGGTTCTTGTGTTTCAGCTGTAACTGGTTCTTGTGTAACAGCTATAGCTGGTTCTTGTGTTTTAGCTATTGAATGAGTAGTTGGTTCTTGTGTGAAAACTACTGAATGAGTATTTGGTTCTTGTGTGACAACTACTTGATGTAAAGAAAATGATGTTGCAACACCTTGGGCCTCTGGTTCTTGTGTTTCAGTGCCCGTGGGTTGAACAGGTAAAAATTTCGGGATTTGGGAGAGTGGAGGTGTATGGGTTTTTAGAAAAATGGGTTGGGGGTTTAGGGTAATGGCAGTAGTGGTTGCTTTTGTTGAAGCCCTCGTTCATTTTTTAGGTAAAAAGGAAGGAAAAGTAGCAGTTTGCTTCTTTCTTTTGTGTGTGGGTTTTTCCTCAGTGATGGGGCAGGGAGGGTTATCAGGTTTATCTGCTTCAGAATCATCGCTAAGGATATGAACAGTAGGGGTAGATGATTCTGGTAAATTGTGGGGCAGACTTGGTATGGTAGGAGGGTTAATTGGATCAATTGGGTCTGTAGGTGGATTAATAGGTATTTTCGGAAGGTCAGGAAGGTTTTGTGGTTGCTCTTCATGAGGATTTTCAGGATGTTCAACAGCTTCCTGAGGGCTTATGGGTGGGTTGTTTAGGAGAGGGTTTTGTTGGGTAAAACACTTTTGGATGAGTAATTGAATGAGACGATGATGGGTGAGGGAAAGGGTGGGATTTTTAGCCTGTTTACAATAATGTGACATATTTCTAAGACATCCGAGCAGATAGTAAGGAATGTTAACCAGTCTAGCATGTCGTAAATGAGATAACAGGACAAAGTCGGACTGGTAAACTACCTAGTATCGGCCTTCACAGGTACGGTAGTGTTTGACAAACTCTGCAACTTTCGACCAAGGAGGCAGCAATGAGCTAAGTCGAACACCCCGGCCTTTAGGCTCAACTTGTTCTCTTGGCAAGAGAAAATCTTGCTGGGCATTAAGGATAATGTGTTTGTGGCTGAACCAACCAATGGCAGTGACGAGAAGACCCGAAACCTGTGCGATATCATCCTCTGTGACTGGAATCCGAACCCCTTGAACAATAGAATAGTCTTGTTGAATATTTCGAGCAAACTGAAGAACCTATTGTTGATCAAATACCTTGACCCTCTGAAAATAACCCAGCCAGCCTGCCTGCTGAAATATTTGGTAGACTTCTGGATACATTTCTAGCAGGGTTGTCGTGGTGGGTTCGTATCGTATAACAGGACCTCCCATAGCTATTCAGCTCAGTAGAATGCACAGTTAGAGCATCAAGTAACCGCACTAGAACAAAGTAAATTTTGAGGATGAGAGCATGCAAATGATGGTGAAAAAAAAACAAACTGATGGGTAAAAAAAAGTGACGGTAGTCGGTTCGTGTGA
>SNQJ01S0177145.1:0-10303 GCA_010110895.2 Picea sitchensis | reverse complement strand
TTAACCAACAAGAATTCACAACAATGAATTAATTAAAGGAGGAAGTGAGCTATGGGTAATCAATTGGGTGCCAAAATGTGTTGTGATGCAACCCAACAATGCAACCAATTGATTTTAGCATTATGTAGTAGTACACATAAATTCGTTAATTGGAAATTAGCCAAACTTCTTAATTGCTTTATTTATACATCACTAGAGTTTCAAATAATGAATGCAAATGGAGGTACCATAAATTGTTCAGGGAAGTTCCATAATATTAAGCTAACTATGGGGGAGTATTTATTGGATAGTCCAATGATTACAATATAAAAGGGTGGTGCTAATGTTGTATTATGGCTCCAATGGTTACAATCGTTGGGAACAATGGCTCTTAATTTTTAGGAACTTTTCATGATATTTTCCTCAGAAGGCAAGGAAATTGAACTCAGAGGTATACAAGGGAAACCCTCTAAAGTGATAAGCTCTAATAACATGCCAAAATTACTAAAAAATGGACATCATGGTGTAATTGCATAATTGTGCTCATTATATGTTCAAACATTTAGACCCTTTATTCCCATGGATCTCCAAAATGTTATCAACAATTATTCCAAGGTATTTGGAGAGATGTCTAAAGGTATTCCACCTGCTCAAGATGATGACCATTCTATTCATTTACAATTGGGAAGCGTACCACCTAACATCAAACCTTACAGGAACCCATATGCACAAAAGAGTGAGATTGAGCATATGGTTCAAGAAATGTTAGAGGTTGGTATCATTCAACCTAGCCAAAGTTCTTTCTCTTCACTAGTGGTGATGGTTTACAAAAAGGAAGGTTCATTGCATATGTGTCCATATTATAGAGAGCTCAACAAGATGACCATTAAAGATAAGTATCCTATTCATGTCATTGATAAATTATTAGATGAATTGCAAGGAGAAATTTTCTTTACCAAGTTGGATCTTCATTTTGGGTATCATCAAATCAGAATGAGGTAAGAAGACTTCCCTAAAAACACCTTTAGAACACATGAAGGTCATTATGAGTTTTCAATGTTGTTGTTTGGCCTTACTAATGCACCTTCCTTATTTCAAAGCTTGATGAATTCTATTTTCAAACCCTTCCTTGGAAAATTTGTGTTAGTATTATGCGATGATATACTAATGTACAACAAATCTTTGGAAGAGCATGTACAACATGTTTACATGGTCTTAAAACTATTTGAGGAGCAACAACTATATGAAAAGTCTTCCAAGTGTGCATTTGGAGTTCAAGAAGTGGAATATTTGGGTCATATTGTATCTCATGAAGGTGTTAAAATGGACCTTGACAAAATTAAAGCTATGATGGAATGACCAATTCCCAAAACCTTGAAGAATGTTAGATGGTTCTTAGGATTTATAGGTTATTATTGCAATTTTGTCAAGAATTATGGTCAAATAGAAACACCTCTAACAACATTATTGAAAAATGATGCATGTTCCTGGACTGAAGAAGTAACCAAATCTTTTGAAACATTTAGGGAGGCTATTTGTACAACTCTTGTCCCAGCCACACTTGACTTCACAAAAACCTTTATTGTGGAGTGTGATGCCTAAGGGCATGGAATTGGTGTAGTTTTGATGTAAAAAGGAAGGCCCCTTGCCTTTGAAAGTCACCAACTCAAAGGAAAGAGATTACTCAAACCGATTTATGAAAATTAAATGTTGGACATACTACATGAAGTTAAGAAATGACGCCTTTACCTAATAGAAAGACACTTCAAGGTAAACATAGAACATGGTAGTCTGAAGTACTTCTTAGAACAATGACTATCTTCATAAGAGAAATAAAAATGGGTTATAAAGATGCTAGGTTATGACTTTGAAATTATCTACAAAAAAGGAAAACAAAAATTGGTGGCAGATGCACTTTAAAGGAAAGAAGAAGACACAGAGGCCTTACTTTGTGTTATTTTCATTCCACAATATAGTTGGTTGGAAGAAGCAAGGATGGAATGGAAGGAAGATCAAAGGGTACACAAGATCATTCAACAATCACAAGAGGACCTAAGTGCATTAGATAGTTTTGTGTGGAATAATGATTCACCGTGGTATCATGAAACCATATATTTATGTTATAATTTCCAACTTAAGCAAAAGGTTCATTTGAAATTGCACACTTTTCGTATAGGAGGACATTCAGGGTTCCTAAAAACTTACCATATGGTCAAGAAGGATTTTCAAAACCCTGGATATTATACAACTATTAGCCATAGCAAGTCAACATTGGGAAGAGGTCTTTATGGATTTTATTACAGGTATACCAAAGTTTGAAGGAAATAATGCCATCGTGGTAGTGGTGGATAAACTCACAAAGTATGCCCATTTTTCTCTCTTTATTATCATTTTAAAGCAAGTACAACAACTATAACATTCGTGGAAATATTTAAGAAGCTGTATGGAATCCCCAAGGTTATTGAAAGTGATAGAGATCCAATTTTCACTAGTAATTTTTGGACAAAATTATTTTCTTGTTTGGGTACTCAATTAGCTCAAATCTCCTCTTACTATCCTCAATCCAGTGGGGAAACTAAGATTATGAATAAATGTCTAGAAGGGTATCTTCATTGCTTTGCATATGATAAATATACACAATGGTTCAAGTGGCTTCCTTTGGCACAATGATGGTAAACAAGTCCTTCCATACTTAAAAAAAAAACTTCCATTTATGGTACTTTTTGGCTATCATCCTCCATCGATCACATCACCCTTAAGAGGGAAATCAAAGGTTCAAGAAGTGGAGGACCACATCAAGCACCAATAAGAGGTTCTCCAACCATTGAAGGACAACTTGGCTACGACACAAAATAAGATGAAACAACAAGCATATCAACATCATAATGAAATGGATTTTGAAGAAGGGAAAATCATATGAGAACTAGAAACAATCCTTGAAACATGAATCAAACAACAACAAAATCGAGCAATTATTGAGTACCTTGTCAAGTGGAAGAACCTACCATTAAAACATGTGACATAGGAAGACGAGTTCTTCATGCAAAAACATCCATAACTAATAAAGTGTTGAGGGAAACACATGTTTGAAGGGGAGGGGAATGCTAAGCCCTATATATTGAGTTATTATATTTCTATTGTTATATTAGTGTTGTCCTTATTGGTCAACTAATCCCTTTAATGACCAACTAGACTCTTAAATATTGTAATTGTACCCTTTGTCTCCTATATATACCAAGGAGACCTAGTTTTAGAGATCATCTCATCTTGTGCATTTGTTTTATTGTAAAAGGAGGTTACCCCCTCAAAGAGGATTCACAATCATTCTTCTCTTTCATTCTCAAGGCATGGAGTTATTTCTCTTTCTATTTTTATGCTATTTGGGTGTTTGGTGCATAACAAAATCCCTTTTCTAATATAGGAGTTGAACATAGAGAGGGATCTCCATCTCTAAGCACTATGGCAAGAAAAGTCACCCTCTCGGTTCCTATATTTACCAAGGAAACCTAGTTTTAGAGATCATCTCATCTTGTGCATTTGTTCATTGTAAAAGGAGGTTACCCCCAAAGAGGATTCACAATCATTCTTCTCTTTCATTCTCAAGGCATGGAGTTTCTCATTTTATGCTATTTGGGTGTTTATTGCATAACAGTAACTTTCTAATATAGGAGTTGAACATAGAGAGGGATCTCCATCTCTAAGCACTATGGCAAGAAAAGGGGAAGAAAAATGATATATCTTTCAATTTCCAATTTGGGAAACTAATGAGGAAAAAAGGATGAACATCATCAATCCTTTTGCTCTTCCTCACTTTTAGCTTTGGATTTGTATTACTTAAGACACGCTTTCTTTGTTTGAGGTTGTATGTAGAGCCCATGATTATGGAATACCAGATGTTCTAAAACTCAACTCCATTTTCCCACATTGAAGGAATCATCCCTTTGAGATGGTTTTATAAGATTAGGCTGAAATGATATAAGTCTCGAACAACAGGCAAAATTTCATTGACAATATATATATATATATATATATATATATATATATTATCAGTAAGGCTAGAGATACTAGAGATGGGATCTTCAGAATTGTACAAAGAGAGAATGAGTCATTGAAAGACTATGAATAAAGAGTCCAACTTAGTTATAAGAGGGCTCATAGCTACATATTGGATGAAGAATCTCTCAAATTTGTACTCCTGAGAGGTGTGATATAAGATCTAATGGAGACTTTGAACCTCCTTGCAAATGGAAATATATTTTAGTTGGAATATGAAGACATAAATCAAGTGTTCAAGAAATACTCTAGAGTTGCAATCAAGAAGAATAGATGTGGTAGAAATTCTACCCCACGATCATCACAATATGGAGCAACAACTCTCACAAAGAACGATATTGGAAGTTTGTTAGAAGATATGAAAACCAATATTACATCTACTGCAGATAGACACCATATAGATCAAGAGGAGGCAAGAAGAGGTTGAAAGAGTCTTGGTTATTTCCTACCCTAAATGTAGAAGGAAACATGCCAAGAATGAATGCCCATTAAATACAATGGAGATTTGTGAAGAAGACCTTCAAATGAGAAGATGCCCTTCATTACTTGGATTGAAAGTAGTGTACGAAGGAGTAGAAGATAACATGGAGCAACTATGCTTCATCAACCAAAGGAGACAAGAACTACCAAGGAAATTCCAAAAAGGTATGCCTTACTTGTTGGGTATGTGTTGTATTCTTGCACCCAGTAGTAGTAACTGAAAGTGCCCTGTCAAGCTCTGCATGTAGGGTTCCTACCGATTTTTTTTTTCGGGTCACATATTTCGATCTATACTTCCTGGACCAATGATATTAGGTGGTTTTCGGCACATGGTTTTGCTGATGGTTTTCTAGTCTTGCTAAGGAATTAGGGTTTTGGACCAATCCAAAATATCAAGTTAGCTCTTTGATGTCATTGCCATGTATATATTGTATTGTAAAACAATGTAACACAAATGTATCAATATAATATATTTGCTTTCCCAAGGCTTACTCTGTGTGAAAAATCTCTGTGTAATGTTTGTATTTGCCATTGTATCTTTTCTGTTCTTTTTTGAATATCAGTTTGCAATAGATATTGTACAAGGTTAGAATTTACATTACTCCCATCCTCAGTATTTTAATTTTTCATATGGAAATCAAATGTACAATCCATTTACAAATTGGTATTCCCATAACCAACCCAATTGGAAATTACCTAATTAGATTCCATAATAGTGACACTATCCTTAAAATCAAGCTTTTCCATTTTAGCCTCCACAACAACTCCAAGGCCAATGGTCTAACCCTACATCATCCTAGAGACCTCAAGGAAAACAACATAAATATTTTCTACCACCTCCTACATCTCCTATAACTCCTATGCCAAGTACTACTCAATAGGCTCCTAAGTAGCCCCAAATGCTTGCTCAACATATTCCAAAACCTAATAATAAATAGATTCAACATGTTTATAATAATGAGATGACAAATTACCAAGATTACTCATTGAATTCCTTAGAACTAAATGAGTTGAACTTACATTCATGAAGAGTGGTCAGAACTCCTTCACCTCCACTTATCACCGAACATGTGGATGATAACCCCGAGAATCGAGAAAACTAAGAGACAAGTAATCAACCCTCTCAATAAACTTCTCCTTATCTTGAGAGGCTAGAGTAAAAGAAAAGCTACACTAATTTAGAAATTGAACTTTTGGGAGAACTTAAGAATCCATGTGTAAATATACCTCTCCTTCAAGTTATTAAAGATGTCCTTATCTATAATAAATTAATCAACGGATTTTTTATTAAGACACCTAGAAGAAAGAATAAAGACCCCCCTACAATCAATGTTATAGGACATCTTTTTGACCTTGTGTTAGACAAAGTATTCACCTAGAAATACTTAGATCCAGGTAGCCTTGTCGTACTTGTGTACAACAATAAGAGCTTGATTCATAATACCTTGATAGACTTGGGAACAACAATTAATGTAATGAGTAAGGATACAATGCTTAGTTTAAACCTTAGAGAGTTGTTGAAACACACACTTACTATCCTCTATCTTGAAACAAATCAATGGTTAACCTAGAAGTAGTTTTAGAGGATATTATAGTATCAATTGACTCAAGGGAGTACTCAACAAACTTTATAGTTTTGCAGACTAAAGAAAAATTTAATGGATACCCATTTATCCTAGGTAGACCTTGGCTAGTCACAACTGATGCATATACAAGTTGTAGGATAGGGGATATGACCATCAACAATGGTTAATCATAGAAGATATTGGCTAACCATCTCCAATGGTTAATCATATAAGAGACTGACACTTTATCCCCCTACACAATCCTTCATTAATACATAGATACCTCTATGGATAGGTCAAGAAGAAGGGGAGGATATAGTTTCAACCGCCATACATCCAATCCCCACCATAAAAACCACTTTATCACTTAGGGAAATAGATGGGGACACAATCAACAAAATATGTACCCTAGTTCTGTTAAAATTCCAAAACATAGTGGCAAAGAAGAAGAATAAGTTCATGAAAACTTTGCTAGTTTATATTAGACCTATTGGTAGAATTTGTTCTCTATTGAAATAGAATAGAAATATATCAAAACAATGGATAGATTACTTAATAAAACTCTAAAAATTAGTAGCCAATTAAATTCCATCCAAGAATAGAAATTGTTAGAAATCATTAGAAAACATAGCCTAGCCTTTGCTTGGGACTATAAAGATATTTAAGGAATCCATGCCGACATTTGTACCCATCATATATACCTCAAACATGATTCCTTTCCTATTAGACAACGTCAAAGAACGATGAATCCAACACTAAAAGACATAGTGAAAACATTTTCCTACAGGGTACTCCCATTTGGCCTATGCAATGCCTCTGCGACCTTTCAAAGTGTTGTTTTAAGTATTTTTTCAAACTTAGTGCATAACAATGTTGAGATATATATGGATGACTTCACTACTTATGAGAATTCATTTTAGGGAGCATTAACTAATTAGGAGAATGTTTTAAAAATATGCCTAGAAATGAACTTGTCCTTAAGCAATGAGAAGTGCTTCATGCTCATGAGTGAAGGCATAGTCTTAGGTAATTTTCAACAAGCAAAAGAAACTTGCTATGTTTCTTGGATTTGATAACGACCAAAATAAAAATCCAATTGTTTTAGTGTTAACTTGACCATCATCATTAGTATTTCAAGCTTTGCTTCAACTTTAAAAGGAATGTTGGAAGATGAAGAAAGATAATTATCATTACTCTAGCTTCCAAGATTCTCACCTTTGGAATATTTTGGGCCAACTTTGTGTTCTTCATGCTCAACCTTTGTTCAGTTTCCTTCCTTACCATTCATTACCAACAATTGTTTTACGATATTTGTTAATGTAGCAATGCTCTTCTCTAGTTAAATAAACTTGACTTCCAGGTCCTCATGGTCATGTTCTCCATGAGAAGTCCCCACCATTCTTGGTTTTCTACTACTATCTAGACCTTGTAGCAATGCTTGTCCACTATTTCGGTATTCACCATGGGTGTTTTCCATATAGGTTCTTCATCAAGTTTTTTGAACTCGGGCTCTAATACCATCTCCGTAAATAGTGGACATATGGCTTTCCCATCTCATCAACACATATGCTTATTGTGGAATAAATTGTAATGTCTTTCTAATCTTCAATGACTTGAGTTTAGGCTTCTTGTGCTATATTTAAATAGGTTTCAAAGTTGGTGTGTTTGCTTGTAATGTTGACATCATTCCTAGTTGAAAATTCAAGTGCATTATGTCCCTACAACTCTTGTGCTCAATACAACCAAGCTCAAAACATAAACAACAACACTTTGTTATATCGATGAAATAACATACTTTTCCTTTTAGATATGCAACCTAGCTCTCTATAATTTCATTTATGCCAAGAAAAAGTCAAGCTAACTCTAATTTCTTATTGGTAATGCTATATCTCCACATATATGAAAGAGTAAACATATGCTAGGAATTTCAACCCATACAAGGATATATGAAGGTAACTAATCATTGACATAGTCTTAAGGGAAAATTACTTCACAGTGGAATGGTAATATATGGTTTGAAAATAAATGAGGGAGGGTGATAGATGGTATTCCTTTTCTATACAGAGAATTTGTAATACAAATAGTCATTGTAACTAAAACCCAAAACTTTCAATAAACTTTTTGTTTGGAGATGTGGGTACATATCAATGCCCATATGTTTGTACTATTCAAATGGGCTGATAGAACCACTGTGGAGTGCTCTCACATACATGGTTAAGGTAGGAACCATTCAACAACTAGTTGAACACACACATGAGTTTATGCCCAAGAAAAATACACCGTAGTCTATGTTTGCACAACAAGAACCACTAGTGAACATATAGTTAGTGTGAATTGTTGTGGTTACTACACAACAAGACAATCCAAAATGAATTGGGAATTAGGATTGTTGTCATTGTTGTCATTTATTGATCAAATGGGTAATTAAACATGAAAAATGACACTAGTGTATTAATAGAGGTTTATTGGGCTATAATTTTTTTTCTTATAGTGAACCACCCATACACTAAACCCATCTATTAATCACAACAATCTTGGGTGTTGTGGGGAATTTGATTTCAAGCAACAATTGGATTTATTATGAATTGGAATTAGCTTAATAATACACTAAAAACAAAGTAAGCACACAATGATTAAAAACTACATAGAAAGTAAAACACCAGAAGGCAGTAATATTTACCTTGGAAACCCAAATATGAAACCATCATTGCATGGATTTGCTTAGCTTGGTTTCTCAATAAATGCAGAATTATAATTAGGTGTTTTGGATCTTTGGAGCTCTTAGATTACAATATTTTTTTCCCAATGCAATCCCTCTCTTCTCTACTAACGAACCCCTTCTCCAACATTATGTATAATTTTATAGATGGAATTATCTTGTTGGGAGCAACTTGAAGGCCATGCATCCCCAACTCTTCAACTCACCAATTCTTCATCTTTATTGTCCTCTTAATGGAAACGTTTTGGTTAATGGTTCATTTTTCCTTATTTTCTTCTTCTTTTAATTCATTTAATCTTTAAAAAATTTGCGCTTTCCTTGGCTATGCATCATTTTGGAGGAAAGTGATAGTGGATTGGACAAGTGTGGGCCCCTTCACACTGTCAACTGTATCCTCTAGCATTTTCATTAACTTCACAAACTCAAGCTTGCTCTATAGTCAACCTTTTTCATTGTTGAGCCACTAAAACCATTCAATTTTTATTCTAATATAGTTTTAGATCAATGCACCTAGATCTTCATATTTTATACCTAGACCTGTGCTCCAATTGACTTATTTGGGATCAACTTTAGTTGGTCCATTTGACTAATCAACATCTCAATAAAATATTGAGTGTTAATAGACTTACACTCACTATTACCAAAGGATCTCGAGATGGGATGATCGTGTTTTCCAATACCCACCCCATCTACACAACTCTCTAGAGATTCCCAAGGTGGAATTATTATTGTACAACCCTTATAATTACAGTTTCTTGAAGCCCATACATATCCTAAAGTTTCACATACTTAGCTTCTATTAACATCTTCATAAATATATCAATAATATGATTACTTGTCTTACAATAAACAAATGACACAACTTTCACCTGTACCAATTGTCTTAAATAATGGGGATGAAGCTCCACATGCTTCATCTTACTATGATCAATATAATTTTTAGCTACTTTAATTGCACTTTGATTGTCATAATACACTATATTTGACTCCCTAAAGGAAAATTTGAGCTCACCTGTTAGGTTGCTAATCCACATTGCCTCGATAACAAACCACCTTCTTCTTTTTGAAATACTAGACTATAGGTTTATATTCAAGATGAAACACAATGAAAAGTTTACTTCCTATCATCTTCGTCAACTTCCCAATCAAAATTGATATAATCGACCATCTAGTTCATGATTTAGCTACAACTTTATACCTAGTCAATAAGTACTCTTGATATAGTGAACGATCCTCTTTACTCCCTTGAAGTGGATTTATTTTAGATCCTGCATGAACTTGGAGACCACACTAACAACAAAGGATATATCAGGTCCATTGTGAGTCAAATAAATGAGAGCACCAACAATATGTATGTGGAGAGTAGCATCAATTTTTAGAGAATTAGACTCCTTAATCAACTTCACTCCTAATTAATATGGTTTAGCACATGGTTTATAGTCTTCCATCTTGAACCTCTATAACAAATCCAAAGCATGTTTATGTTGGGAGAGAAAGATATTATCAC
>SNQJ01S0177144.1:0-19857 GCA_010110895.2 Picea sitchensis | reverse complement strand
AGTGTTGTTCCTATTTCTTATTATTGTATTTTATTTTGGTTCTTGTTCCAGGAAGGTCACAAGCAATAGCTCTAAGGAGGAGCTACTGTGATTATTGTTCTCGTTCTTGTTTTTATTATTATAAGAGTATTATTCTTGTCTACCGTTTTTCCCTTTGTTGTCCTTGTTCCGGGAAGGTCACATGTGATAACTTTGATCAAAGCTATAGTGACGGTTGCATGAGACAACATATTAGATGGTTTCTAGTTTGAGACATGGAGCAGACTATCCAGATAAGAAGTTGTATACACGACAATATACATCCATGTACCAAAGAAGAAGAAGACGAAGAAGGGTACTTTTGCGAGATACATAGTATCTCATATGGAGATTGATTGTAAGGAGCAGAAGGCTCCACAAATGACCAAACAAATCCCTCTAGTGTAGTTGATCACTCTTCAGATCATCAAAAAGAGTTAGTAGAGCTAGAAGGGCCTACCCAGAATCGTTGCAGTAACCAAGAAGAGACTAGCGTGGTCCCATGAAACTTTGCAGGATGCAACATTGATGAGCCATATCATGAGGAGCAGATGGCTCCGAAGATTATATAGACTCAGAGGGAGTCAAGCTTCAAAGGGAGAATGGAGACTCAGAGACTTTCAGATTCAGATGGAAGAGAGAGACGTCTTCCAAAACTGACAGACATATGCCATGGATTGAGAAGGCTAGATCGAAGCTTTAGAGGCTTCAAGGAGATATGAGATCTTATGGGAAGATTCCCTTGCTTCAGTAGACTTTGCTACAATGATCGAGGAGGAAGCCAGTCAGAAGGACTGTGGTATATATCTTTTATTGGTTCCGAGACCAGAAGGGAAGTCAGTGGTGACTTCCAAGTTGATCCACAAGATCAAGCATGTTGCAGATAAATAGCTTAGAGATGTACAAAGCTTGATTTGTGTCCAGAGGATTCTCCCAGCAAGAGGGAGAAGACTATGATGAGACACTTGCTCTAGTATATCGCTATCGACGAACATGTAGCTGATATGTTGACCAAGCCTCGATCAGGGACAAGCTTGGTGTGGTCTAGAAGGATTTTCCCTCGTGAGAGGGAGTGATGTGTTCCCCAACAGCGGGAAGTGATATGTTCCCCAATAGCGGAAAGTGATGTGCTCCCCAGTATCCCTAGTAGTGGGAGCTACTCCAGTGCAGGTTGGTACTCCAACGCAAGCTGGTATGCTACCCCAGTGTAGGTTGGTACTCCGACGTAGGCTGGCATGCTACCCTAGCGCAAGTTGGTACTCCGACGCAGGCTGGTATGCTATCCCAACGCAGGTTGGTACGCTACCCCAGCACATGTTGGTACTCCAACTCAGGCTGGTACGCTACTCTAGTGAAAGTATAGAACTTCTTATGATGCATGGATTCATGAAATTCAACAAGACAATGGCCGAGGTGTGCAGAAGCGTAGAAGAAGTGATGATGATCGTGCCAAGAGGAATACCTTCCTCGTTAAGAGGGAGTGTTAAATTTTTGAGTTAGATTCTGTGTGAACTGACAAGTTACTAGTTCTGTATGAACTAGATGCCGACCTGTAGTGTCGGAAATGATTCTCAGTTAGAGTGCCGATCAATAACATCGGAGGTTACTAGCTGGAGGGCCAACCAATAGTGTTGGAGGTGTTTTCCAGGTAGATGGCTAATGTGCGGCTATGATGGTGATACTTGTTACATGATTTGTTAGATCATATGATAGTCTGTGTGGCTATGGTGATGCTACGTGTAGAATGGTCTGCAAGACCATGTGAGTCTTGCCCATGCCATGCGAGATGGATGGATGTGTTTGAGACCACTACATAAATAACATCTTAGTTAATACCTCCCTAGCGAAGAGGGAGTGTTGATGTTTTGGTAGCCGCGGGAGGTATTAACCTCCACGTGTAACTTATGACTTAAAATAGAATATTTTGGAAGCAAGTGAACCATTAAATAGATGTGTGGAAACCTTAGAAGACAAGTCAGCCTAGCAGAATAATAATATTAGAATATTATTTTCCAGAAATACAAGTCGACTCCACAGGAAAAAGATAAACAAAAAATATAATTACCAGAAAGTCAGATCGGCCCAGCCAGAAAAGTCACTGGACAGATTAATATAAATAGAGGACGTTTTAGCTCATTTGTACACCCAGTTAGTGCGCAAGTCTTGTGGAGAGCTGCAGTTGCATCTGCAACTACAGCTGCAAGGAGGAATAAGGGCGCATGGTCATATCTTGGTCCTGGTCTCTCTCTTGGTGATTTTCTTGGTGATATTCTTGGTGATATTCTTGCTAAGTATGGTGCAGGTTTGAGAGAGAGAGAGAGAGTAGTGCAACTGCAGCTGATGCAATTGTGTATGGTACTTGCTCTGTGGATATGGAGACTCTCTCTCTCTTGTGCGCTACCCTTGGAGAAAGAGCGCTCTACTTGTCTTGAGTTGTTGCTACAATTAACAACTAGGGTTTATCTGTTGGTTCTGGAGTAGGCTTGCCAGAATTATTCTAAGTAAGGTTAGTGTGCTCGAGGGTGGCATATGTGAATGGCTATGGTTGGGTGACAATGATGTGACATTGTCTATGGTTAAACGAGCATACAAAAATTTCAACACAAAATACACAGGCTCTTGGATTCGTTGGACTAGCCACAACAATGTTTGGGGGACTTTTCACTGGCTATATACAATGTACATATCTTGGGCCATCAATGTTTCTTTTGGGTCAACTCTACAATGGTTTTCTATCCTTAATCAAAACCTAGAAGGCCATAGTGCAAGCTTCCCTATTTTTACCCATGCTTCCTTTGGGAAGATGTTCACTCCTGATTTGTTGACAATTATTGCGTGCTTCATGTTACCCACCAAGTTGCGCTAGGATGGACTTGCAGTTGAGCCGCCAAAGATTGAACACAGACTTGTTCAAAATTCAAAGTGCACAAGTCCAGGCGGCCATAATGGCCCCTTTTCTTCTTTATAACCGCATTTCCATACCCCCTGTGGGGAATTGTAATAAGATGAATTTAGCATGATGAACTTGTAACAGGCTTAGCCTCCTAAGACTTAATCATGAGTGCATTACTCTAGAGTGTTTTTTTTACTTAGTAATTATTCCTTGCTTGAATTAGTTTTTAAGCGAGTTATAATTTCTGAGTTTTTTCACTCATTTCCTCTAAAGCTGGTGTATGTACTGATGGTTATGCCTTAGCTTGGAAAATCTAAGTTTAGTGTCAAATGTATATTACCATGCTAATCATCCTCCTAGAGTTTCATGGAAATGCGCTAAGTCCCCCTTATGTTTTTTAATGTTTTATGCAAAAATAAAATTTCTCGCAAAATCGGGATATTTTGATTGTAAATTTTTCCTAAGTTAAATAAGTGGTACTAGGAAGCATTATATGCCTTGGGGGTATTCGTTTTCACACTCAGAATACCCACTTTAACTAAGTACCCACTTTGTGAGTGAAATTAGTGATTTTTAATCACTTAAAATTAATTTTACTCACAAAAATCAAATAAAAGACATAAAAATCAGATAAATCAGCATCCCTATAATCAGGGAAACATGCCGGAAACATGTTTTGGCATGTTTGGAGTTAACTAAGCTTGACTAAGAGTAAGTGGCACTTAAAGATGAGTTAAGTGAACATTATGTTGGATGATTTGTCAAACCCACATGTCTTTGAAGACTTTTTCAAGGAAGAGGTGTGCGCCCCTCTCAAGAGGTGGCACAGTCTTGAGGAGAGGTGCCTACCTCTCACTCTCACATTCTCACAAATGGCGCCCTATTGAGATTGGTTGAAAGGTGGCAGCCCCACCTCTCACACTTGGCAAGTCTTTTCTCTCCAAGTGGTTCGCCCTCCCTCCTTGGGAAGTGCGCCCCTCCTCCTATAAATTGAAGGCATTTCTCCCATTGCAAACTAGTTAGAGTAGGGGAGAAATGCTTGTGGTTGTAACACTATTGTACTATAATTTGGAGGCTAGATTGGTGTTGTGATCTCAATGTGTGGATGCTAATTGTCAATGTGCCAAATTTGTGAGGTGATGTTGTTTCAATTATTTGCTTTCAATTTGTCGAATATGGATAAGATCTATTAAACTTGTTTGTCTTTCTAGATCAATTGTCTCTCCTTGAATAGCAAGATTTATTAAGCTTGCTTGCATTTCTAAGTCTTGTTGTTTTATATATGTAATTGAAGATTTCATGCCCTTCTTGTTTGACTAACTTGTTTTCTAGATTTCATATGTAGAGAGCACCACTATTTAACATTTTGTTGCAAGTGTTTGAAGCTCATAGGTTTACATGCTTGAAGGCGAGGTTGAGCTTGTTTGCGTCCTTTTCATCTTCAAGATCTATAAGGACATGGTCCCTCTTTCCTCCACCAAGACAACTTCGTTTTGCCCAAGGATTTCAAGGCTTACAAGCTCTTCTTTCTCTCTTTCTCAAAGAAATTCTACTTTCCTTTCGGTTACTTCATTGCATGCAAGTGTTAAGATCTAAAACTTAAATCTAAATTTTTGATATCTTACTTTGCATACATAGATTAAACTAGATCTAATTTTGTACTTTCAAGTTTTATCTAAAGTTTAGATCTAGCATAAGCAAAGTCTCCTTTTAGCAAGCTTTACTCTAAAATTTTAAAGGTTAAAAGGTAGTCCTTTTTCAAAAGCTTTCATTGAATATTTAGCATTAAGTGCCTTTAATTTGCTGTTTTAAAACAGCAATCAAAGGCCCTAAGGAGGCAAGCTTTCTAGCTTGTTTTCCTTAGTTACTTTTTGCTTGTTTTCACTAGTTTTACTTAGAATTTTTTTGGGTTTTTCTAACATAAGTCCAAGACACTTCTAAAGTGTTTTTGGGCACTTTTCATTGTTGTTTGCTTGTTGTTTTTGCAGGGTTAGCGAACAGTCAAGGGAAACTTCTGTTCGTTTTGGGCGGATTTGGACATTTCGAGACCCCCATGATCACCCTTTTGATCAATAAACTCATTGGAAACTTTGTAAAGACTTGTGATCCCCCTAATGAATGATCACAAGTCACTCCAAAAAAGATTATTGTAAATCCATTAATAAAATCAGTGGGGCTACAAGCTCTCGTTCTTCATCCCCCCCAGGGGGAACGATATCTTTTGTGATTGTCTCAATTTTGCAATTTTGGCTCAAGTTTACAACTCACACCTAAAGGGAAAGCTAAAATAAAACCTTAAAACTTATCACAAGCACCGCAACACATTAAATTAGATTTTAATTTCATAGTAAGTTTAGATTAGATTTCAATTTCTAGATTAACTTAGCTTGATATATTTGCTAGATTAGTTTCTTTTCAATATTTACTTTCTGTATTTCAATTTGGCAAATAAACATTTCCCCTCAGCTCCCTGGTGTATGCTCTGAACCCTTACGAGCCTAGCGCGACCTAGGGAACTCATTAGAACCGAGGCTGGTCAGTGTGGATTAGTTTTAATTAGGGAAATCTTTAAGTTGCTATTGCTTGTTTGGAAACGCAAGATGGTTTGTGTAAAAAGTTTGGCGGGAACTTTGAGATCTAGGTTCTCCTCGTTGGACCTCCCACATTCTCTTGAGCTTGTGTGCGGAGTTAGAGGGATACTCTCCCTGTTGGACATCCGACAAGCTCAGCCTCCAATCTAAGGGATAGCCTCTTAGAGGCCACATATAGATTAGATTTACTTTTCTGCAACACTTAGCACACATTGCACATAAGGTGGCTTGCAAACACAAGAGTCACTTTCACAATAAACCTAATCAACTCTAATTAAAACTTTACAAGGACAATTCACACGACAATCTTCATTCTAGCAGGATTACATATATCTTACAATCTGGCACTGGTCTCATTTACTTTACTTTTATAGCCTTTTACTTCAAGCTTTCACAAAGTTAAGCATTTCAATTTATCTTGAAGTATTTTATTGCTTATTGTTATTTTCTTGCAAGTATCATATCTATTTTCATTTCATGCAAGTATCTCTTATATGCTGAATATCTTTTTCATAAGCCATCATAGTGAATGAATGATATATGCTTCTAGTGTAGATTGATTTATTGTTATATTGTTCTTGTTGCAATAAACTCTTAGACTCTATTTCTTGTACTTAGATTAGTTCAAGACTTAGATTATTTTTATAAGGGACTACCCCCCTTGGCTTCGCTAGGAGTTGGCCTAAACAGAGGAGTTGAGGATCAGGTGACAGCACCTTGATTCGAGACTTGCCCCCAAGGACACACCCACTGGATTGAGGATTTTTCCACGCTACCCGAGGTGTGTATAAAGGTGGCAACACTTCACATTATGATCATTTATCGTTGTTGTAGTTTCAATAGGTTTGCTGTCTCTTTCTTGGACCTAATTAGTATTCCCGTCTTCTACTAAGAAATTGTACCCTAACTCATCGTCTATTATCAGTTCCCTTGTCATCACACATTCTGCAATGATGGTAACTGTTGGATGTAACTTAACCTTACTATCCCATATGAGTCAACTGACTTCTACCAATGTTTCTGCCATACTCAGTATGTATGTCATTAATGCTACCATTTTCACCGAGTTTTCCATTTGAAGCACTGGGTGTACTAACTCAATCAGGATCTTATTATTATTTGGTACAATTGTTTTATCCTTCTGTTCCTCACAGTGCCGTTTAATTGCTTGTATGCTTTTCCCATGGCTTTTTTTCTTGTACCCCTTTTATGGTCTCTTTTATTCCTTGAGTTTGGATTTTTTTGTTGTCAGATCTGGATACCGGGCCTTCTCTGCTTTCACTTTTGTTTTGTACCATGTATGTCTCCAGCTCAATATTAGTTTACATGTCTCTGTTTATATTTGGGAAAATTGTTGTCATTGTGGTCTCCCGACCTGCAGTTCTACTTCTGAGACAACTTGGGTCTTGCCTTTGTGCAATCTCTATTGAAATGTCCCCACTTTCTATATTTGTAACATTTCACTATTAGTCTTTCTTTATTGTCTATTTGTAATGATGACTTTTGATTCGAAGAGTTGTGTCTCTTGTTGTTGTTTTATTATTTCTGCCCCCTTTCTTGCCATTTTCCCACAAAATTAACTTGCTTGTCCTTTTTGTTCTGTGGGTTATATTTACAATGGAAAGTATGAGAATCATCTACAACACGTATATGACAAATATCTCTTCAGTGCATTTGAATTCCACTTGCCTATCTCTTCTACATCTTGTGCACCATATGTCTCTTCTGTCCTTTTTTAGATGAGATATTTCTTTCATTATTTTTGCCATTCCATTCTTCAGCATATTAATTGCTGTAGGCAGAGATGTTGATTCGCCTTTACGTTCTATTTGCGATCTCGTCAATGATATTACATGTTCCTCGCTTTCCACAACAAATGCCTTTCCACGGTCTTCACTTTCTAGATTTAATACTCTTGTTAATGCTTCATCATACGTCATAGGAGGCATGGATTTTGTTATGTTCTTGTAATTTGGCAATAACCCTTCCATAGACCATCTCTTCAATAATTTATTTGCAACCTCTGTTTTCATCTTTCTAATTGGTGCCTTTAATTTTAGAGTATAGAGGCATACACTTTTCCCCTTCTCTTGTTTGAGGCTGAATATTTCGTTTCTGATTTCACTACCTTCTCTTAGCAATCTGAATTCTCATGGGAACCCGGTCTTCAATTCCGACCATGGTTTGAAATGACCTATTTCATTGTCTTTGTACCAGTCACGTGGACTGTCACGTAATGTAGTTGGAACTTGGTGCAGCTTTCAACTTGTAAGACTCATTGTCCTGTCCATTAGCTACCCAGATTCTCTCACAAATGTTGCAATATCTGATGGGATCATCATTACTCGTTTCTATGAATGTTGACAACTTCCGTCTCTCCATGATTGAGGCCATTATAAATTTTGGTTCTCTGTGCATGGGACACATCTACCCCTGTAGCTTTGTTGGTGGAAGTATTCTTATTAGTATCTCTTTTTTTTCTGTAATATTTACAAGTTAGGGGTGTTACTTGTCCTTCACCCTCTGTCACTTCTTCTGCACTTATCTCATTATTCAATAATTGCTATGCCATTCCTATTAGTTCCTCGCTACACTTGGACATGGAGCTGCTGGTGCTTTGGTAATAATGCTCTTGCTACAAGATATGCTGAATGCCTAAGCTCTTCCTCTTCTTTCTTCTTTGGTTGAGACTTTGTTCTTTGCATGACTTATGCTCTCATTTCTAGGAAGGTAAAAAGCAAATCAATGCATGCTATGAGGATGTCATCTTTGTAAAAAAAATAATTCCACACTCTGCAATCTTCTATGCTATGCTATGATAACCTTGCTGTCTTGTGCATTGAGCCTTGGTGGGAGGGCTTCCTGTCCAAGTATCTCTCTTACCTCTTCTTGTCCCAAGGACATCACCTACTCATCACCACTGTCACTGTGTACGTTACTCTTTTATGTATGTTCACCACTTCTGCATGTCGCTCTCAAACACAATACAGTACTATGTTCAAGCTGCACATCACGCTCCTGCACGACACTATGTTCAAGTCACACATCACGCTCCTGCATGACAATCTATTCATGCTGCTTAACTGCTATCACCAATCAGGTTGTTAGTTCCAAACCCAACAACAATGCTAAATGTTGCACTGTGAATATAATTTCTCTGTCCAGGTTTTGGAAATATGAGAACAAAGTAAGTTATAACTTATAAGTCATACGTGCATGTGACGTCATAGCTCACTTATACACATGAACACAGAAATCACAGAAATGTACTCAACACAAAGTTAATATGTATTATGTGCTGGTGGTGATGATACGATTATTTTTTTAGGGGTCTTCTTTCTATGACTCTATGTTGGCAATATATTGGTTCACCAATGTTCATGACACAATGTACACATGTACACTAATGATACACATGTGCTCTAATTACCCCATGCCTCATAATTGTTACATGACCCTTGTAATACATCATCATTCTTATTACATACAAATAACTATATTATTCAATGCTCTTTGTTTTTGTTGCAAGAGATTCCAGAAATATTCCTCACAGTCTGCACCATATAAAATGGACTTTCTTTGTCTTGGATGCCAGGTTTAAGGATATCTATTTCATGAAATTTGTCCAGGACTTGCACCCAGCTTCATCCCTTTTTAACATGCCATTTGAGTGGGGAAAACCACAACGAGAATGAAACCCTGGTGGATGGATCAACAATCCGTCAACCTTACAAGTGAACCAAGGCCCTGTTAGCAATGATGCCTATTTTAGGGCTAACAAAGATGTTTATTATTAGTACACATGAAATAATGGTTGGGCTGGCCCATTTCACCAATCACAGGTCCATTAGTTCTCAGAAAGTGAATGGTGTAATTATTGTCAAGGTCATGATGGTCACAAGTACACGTGATGCACTTTACCATGACCAATGGGGTTTGTTTGTTACAAAGATACAGATGCAGGTTAATGATGTGCATGTTGTGAAATTGTCAAGGTAGACAGTCTCTGAGCTATGGCTCTATGATCTGATGTGGAAAACATATTACATAGAATACTGTTGTTTTAATGCTTACTCATTTACTTGTGAATTCTCTTGGACTGTTTTGCTAACATATGCTCTGTATGTTGCTTTGCAGGCAGTTCTGCACAGGGGAATACAGGTATCCACCTCTTTTGCCCAGAATGAATTTAGATTATTTTTGGTCGTCTTTTTCTTCCACAAATCAGGTGGATCAGAGAACCAAAAAGGAAAGAACCAAAGGATATATTGCTATACCAAAGGAATGTGATGAATGGGAATAAATGAGAGACAAATAATAGCAAATGATGAATCTATGTATGGACCCTGATATTTGTAAACAAATCTGAATTCCACTGAACCAGATTCTATGGACATTAAAAACAAATAGCTAATGTATATTTTTGGTAGCCTACTTATGATGAATACATGGCAGCATATCGAAGCTGAATTTTTTTTTCTAACAAATACTAATGTAGATAAACTACTGTAGAAAAAGGCGTCGAAAATATCTTTAGCTTTAGTGGCGATGATATAGAATGTTGTCCTGTATTTGGCCATATTATATCACATAGGCAGTGCCAAAATACGATTTTAGTTCGATTACACTGCTTGTTATGTTTGATTTGGGAAGACATTGCTTGTGGCACTGGAATACAGGTTGGAGGTCTTATTAACTATGTCTAATTTTTTGTCTTACAAATCTGGTTTGAAACCACCTTGAGACTTTGACACAACATGCTTTTTTAATGATTAAAGCAATCACATTGTCGAGTGAGTGCTATTTTATAAGTGGATTCAAATATGCTGATATATCAAAAGCAAAAGGGGTAGTTAAATTGTTTACTTGATTCTAAAACATGAAAAACAGGGAATATCAAGTGAAATTGAATTCCAAAAGCTCTACCTCTCTAGTTTCATAAGAGTTTAGGTGTGATAGATTAGCTTTGCTTTTGGCTTTTATAGGAGTGGCCTTCGCACTCCCACCATGTACAGTCACTTATGTGCTAAATAGTCCTGTTGACCTACTTTGGTCATTTGTTAGATATTAATAAACTTATGTTATCTTACCTACATTGCTAGAATTTCTTTATGGTATGTTTTCTAAGGCATTAATGTGAACACTGAACACTAACCAGGATACATAATTTATCCAATGTTGTAGATTTAGTGTGAAATGCTGTGAATTTCCAGTATATTTTTCTTGGCTAGTATGTTTAAGCCTTTGCAGA
The DNA here is from genome assembly GCA_010110895.2 of Picea sitchensis. Lineage (NCBI taxonomy): Eukaryota > Viridiplantae > Streptophyta > Pinopsida > Pinales > Pinaceae > Picea > Picea sitchensis. The sequence continues at coordinate 9,104 of SNQJ01S0177144.1, read as the reverse complement.
ACTTTGTCCTTTATAGTCAATGCCTCTTAAACAGAATACAACTTGTAGCTTTAATAGTCAACTAGTTTGTGTAAATGATCTACACTAGCATAGATCCATCTTAACCCTAGATCTATTAGTACTAAGAACCAATAGGGATCCAAGAAAAATCCAGGTGTAAACATCTAGCCCCTTAAAAGTTCCAGGGTTAAGATGGATCTATGCCAGTTTAAAGAAATAAAAGGTCCACTCTTTCTTTTTTGACATTGGATGTCGGATGCCATTTTTTTCATCTTATTTTATTATTATTACACTTGATGTGATGTGACACAGATCTCTTCCTCCCCAAGCTGTAAGAGCACCTTGCTTCTCTAGCGTTCTTTATTTGATCCATTAGAAAACAGTTCATAAATTAAACCCACTATTGATGTGGCTTTATTTAGTTTTCATAGAGCTGAGTGCTAGTACGTTTGCAAATTTGCTATTCATTGTTATATTCTAAGTCACCTAGTTCGTGTTTTTGTTTGAAGTCGGCAACATTGAAGTTTGGAAAAAAGATCACCAGTGCAAAAAATTTGATAAAATGCATCATTAAGTTCAGCAAAGATAATTGAGTGAATTCTTTAAGAACTTTACATATCCTAACTAAAACAAATAAATTCTAGATTTGATAAAAAAATATGAAAACATGTTAACACATCATATATTTATAGAATTGCTCGACGATGGATCCAGCTGGTGATCTGAAACGTTGATAAAGTTAAAATGACGACTTTGGACTTTCCGAACATTTCTATAAACCACTCCCACAACAGAAACCTAAAATCAGTTACATCATATATTGTTCAATTTTTTAAAAACGAATGTGTGCAATTTTTTTAATTTTATAGTTTCCAAAAGTTTCACAAAAAAGAATCTTAGTGATTTTGTTTTTGAGTTTTATAAAAAACTCCCCTAGCCTATTTGATTCACCATTAAATTCGTAAGAGTTTGAGATTTGGCGAATACCATACTTTACTAAAATAAATTGCCGAATGCTGTGATTAAGGTTGAACGATCCTTTATGCTTCTATTCTGTTATCTCTTGCAGTTCATTTAATCTTTCAATTAACAAGGTAGCTTTTGATCATCTCAGACTTAAATATTCTTGCTATTGCTATAGATGCTGCCATGCATTTTCTTGTTTGACAAAGATGGAAGTACCACTATAATTCCTTGTTTTGAAACACTTTCCACATCAACCACATTGACCTTCATTTATCCATTTTGGCTACTGTCAAAAATCTTTATTCTAAATTCGCACAGTAAGCATGCCTAGGTTCCCTTTTGTTGAAATCATTGTCTATTTGACTTTTGGTGTTGCTTGATTTTTTTTCTCTTGATAGCACACACAATTATATGGGTTTTGTGAAACATGGCATTGTATTGTCCTACATTTTTGTTGATGTGTTGCCTGGCTTAATCACCTTTTGTTTCCAGTTTTCTCATTGTAACTTGTTTCTCCTTGGCTTTGGTTATGGGTCTTTTATTTGTTTTTTTGTGATACCTGTTTCCCTTTTGAACCAATTTCTTGTAAATTTGAGTATAGGAAGGGTCTTCTTTTTACAAGACTCCACGAATATAATGATCACTTGCTGAGTCAACAAAGGCCCTGAAATGAGCTGAGTTTTTGCTAAAGTTCAATAATAGATCAATTTCGGTCAAACTCGTGAATACTCGATGATTTAACCAAAAGTGCAAGTTCTCAATGGGTTTGACTAGACTTGTTAAGCTCCTTCTAAATACTTGGTGTAAAATATAAGCAAAAACAGCAAAATATTACTTCAGCCCTCTATTTTCTTTTTTGATTATTTTCCAAAGCTGCATTTCTTTTTTGCGTAGAGATAAAACCATCTATGTGATTATTGCATGTCGGATTCAAAGTCTTTTAGAGGTTTTTCAGTCTACATGAAAGAGCAACACGTTGGGAAGCTGGTTTTGAAGTCCAAAGTCCATCATTCATGGTGTTTGGAGCATGGACTCTGTCCATATGCAATTTTGAACTTCTGTCTAAAAAACTACTTGAAGTATATATAAAACTTAAAAGTTAACATTTGCCTAGTTAAATTTAAATGCCTTTATGTTAGTTTGATTTCTATGAAGAGGGTTTGTCATGGAATGAAATTTTTCTCTCTTTCTTTTTCCATGTGAACATTTTAGTGTTCTCCAATTTTTTTGTTTGTTGAGATTTATGCCAAGTTTTTCTCAAGTATTTTCCAAGTTTGAGCCATATTCTTGCTCTTCAACTTTGCCAAGTTTTTCTGGAGTCTGAGTTCTGTGACTGTGGCTGCTTGTAATAGTTTAGAACATTGTCATTTGACTTGATCAAATCTCATGTGGTTAAATATACTGCTATGATTTATGTGCATGTATCTTGATTGAGTTCTTCCATTTATTATGCTTCCTTCCAAGTTCCCACAGATACGTGCCCCATTCATTAACATCTTATGTTTTGAATGATAATGTAGGAAAGCGGGCATTCCTATTGGCTATAAAGGCTGCCATTTTCACAGGGTTATTAAGGATTTCATGATTCAAGCTGGTGATTTTGTCAAGGTAACATTCTTCTATGTCACTTGCATTATACTTAATTGGGATGGCATATCTCTATATTCTTTAGTAATGAAAACAAATTCTTGCATGTTTCTTAAATAGACAATGAAGATGAAGCATAGTTCGAAGTTCTTTTGGGCAAGTCAAATCATCAGCATCCTCATTAATATTGTTTAATTACCTTTTGTTCTGATTCTATCATAATATTGTTTGATGGATGCTTTTTGTTGTTTTAGGGAGATGGCAGTGGATGCATTTCTATCTATGGTAGCAAGTTTGAAGATGAAAACTTCATAGCTAAACATACAGGTCCTGGCCTCCTCTCTCTGGTAAGTCAACTTTGCATTTCCATGATTGTATGGGTTAAATGCTTTGGAATAAGAGATGTGCTTAGATTGATAAAGTATTGATAAGCAACACAAAGGGGATTGTTAGACCCATTCAAGATATCCATCTAAAGGATTAAAAAGGTATTGTTGTAGGTTTTTCTTTCAATACTTGAAACCTAATTTTCAAGCTATGGTGTAGTGGTAAGAACAAGGTGCTTATCACAATAAGACCTAGGTCTAAGATTTGGCAGGTGTTACTCTCAAATAAGCACATGAGTCTTATTGCAAATTTTGGGTGATTTTGTTTAAGATCCCCTTCTATATGACCAAGATTGGGAGGACTTAGTAGCCTAGTTGTTCCCCCTAGGCTATAGTCTCATGAAAAGGGGACTAAGGTGGCCAAATTATGTCATTTAAGATGCTAAAGTCAAATTGTTAAAGTGACATTGGCTAATAAGGAAATAAATCTAATTGGCTAATACGAAGAAATAGACTTTAGAAAGCCAATCAATAATTTAAGTGAGAATTAGCATGCTGGAGTATAAAAAAAAGACAAGGGTGTCTCACTCCTCATTCTTGATCATTTGTCTATTTGCAAATTGAGCTCTGGCAGCTTGAGTGTTTTGAGGGTTTTGACTAGACAAACCCTAGAGATGAGCACGGAGGTGAAAGATCCCTCCTTCCCTGGTCCAAGCTTGGCCAAGGTGGTGAAAGATTCCACCCTCACCATTTTATCCAGTTCAGATCAGTTTCGACAACCATTTGTGACACAGGGCACATTATTGAGGGTTTTCTGCAGAGTGGGGCACACTGTCTAAGAGAAGGAAGTTTGATTTGGCTTTAGCGTGTTGGATTTGAAGGAGATCTTGATACATGAGCATTTGCCATCCTTGGAGCGAACTTCCTTGACATTCTTCAGGGGTTTCTCATTCCATATTTATTTATTCTCAGATCTGGGCGTGTTTACTGTAGAGTGCGTGTAGAAATTTCAGACCCCAACCCGGTTTCAAGTCTCATTGAGACACATAGTTTAATGCCCAACTCACATTGCAAATTTAGGCTGCAAATTAGTAAGCAGAAAATTAAATGCTCATGAACAAAAACACATAAAGTCTACTACAACAATAACTCAGAAATAAAACACACTTAGAAATTTAACACAAATTTTCGGTCCAAAAATCAAGACCCATGGAAAAATCCACAAGGAGAAAACTAGTGAGAGAGGGGCTTTTTATTATTTTCTGAGCTAAGAGAGGAATTCTGTTACAGCAATATATATCAGCAAATAATGTACAGACTTATCTCAAATCCTGAGCCTAGCAACCTCTTTGATTTCAGAGCCAAATTTCTCAAAATCTGTGCCCATATTTTCTGTACTAACAGTACGGCCCATCTCCTCGATTTTTGTGCCAGCTTGCTGTACATTTTGTCTAGAAAACCATGCCCAACAGTACCCTCGTTTTCTGTGCCAAATCAGATAAAAGACAGCCTTGGAATGCATCCCAATCACTTCAGAAAATCAGCTGTACAACCTCCTCGAATTCTGTGCCAATAACCAGCTGTACGGCCTCTCAGAAATCTGTACTGTACAGTCTCTCAACTGCTGTAATAACTCTCTCGATCTGCATGCCAAACTCTTGCCTCGGAATTTGTGCCAACAACAACAAATGTGCCTCTCTTCTCTAGCTCGACTCTCTCACTCAAGCGCTCTCCAAATCTTATGAAGAATGTCAAAGGAATGCCTCCTTCTTTCCCTAATTCGACCTCATGAGGGAAGGTCAAGGGTCATCTAATCTAACGGTGGAGGATAGACTAGATCAACGGTGGTGATGGAATGTCATTTCATTCACCCACTTCTCTTAACTTTCATAAAGTCACTTTTAATTTCACCTCACATGAAATTAATTCACTAAGGACCACATTGGACACTTTCTCAGCCCTAGGTGCCTAGGTGATGAGAAACACTTGTCCTAGGTATTTTTTTGTTTGATTCAACAGGGCGCACTTGTCCATAGAGATCCATTGTTTTGGGGGTCAGATCTGCAGCTACAGCCAAGGGAAATCATCATATGTGATAGCCATCCCTCATCCTTCAGGAGATCAACATTATTTTGGTGTTTGGAGGCCAGATCTAGTGAGGCTGAATTTCTAAGGGAGTTTCCAGCCAGAGAGGGGCGCAACTCAGCCAGAAGACTTAGCAGTAAGCAGAAGGGAAAGAGATTGATCTTCCAGATCTTTTTTATGCAGCTAGTGGAGGCTTGAAGGAAGCTAATATCTCTCTTCTATTGTATCTTGGAGGTGCTATCAGCCACATCTTCCATTTTCTGATATATTTCCAGATCATATATTTCTGAATCTGTTCTTCTCATGTACCGAGGTCAGCTTATATATTAAATAAAATACAGATATGAGTTTGTGGCTACTCTTGTTGTTGTTTTTATGTATTTCATTGTTGTTTTGAGCTCAGTTATTATTGCAAACTATTTGTGCAAACAAACTACACATTAAACCCCAAGGGCCAAAACACAAGCTCAACAAGCTACAGTGCGAATTGTGTGGCATAAACCCTTCAACCAGAAACTTAAAAATTTGAAAAATTCCACATAGATCCACTTGGGGATCTTATAGTGGTATCAGAGCATTGAATCCTCCCAGCGAGTGGGAATTTGCTGATGAAAGCATACAACATGAAGAAGAAAGACAAAGGGGCAGAGGAACCAGAAACGGAGATGGGGGAAAGACAGGAAGATGGTACTGATAAGGAAGTGCCAATGAGATTGGCAAAAATAACACATGAACTACAATGCTCTATTGATAAGACACAATTTATCATGCAGCACCATTTGGATGAGACACATGAGCGCTTATCCAAGGGACAGGCTGATCTCAAGTTAGCCTTGACAACTATTGAACAGGGACATGAGTGCTTGGTTACTACATTGGAGGAAAGACAGGACAAGATTGCACATCTTCTTATGCAGATGGTACATGGCATGGAAACGCAGAATAATGAAGGCAGCATGGGGCTAGTGGATCTCATGGAGAGAGATATCACGTAGAGACTAGTCATAGGGCCCACACTTAGGGGCAAAGTCTGTTTGGGGGCACAAACAACAGGGTACTAGGCGGTAGCAAAGTCATGCCCAAGCCTTACATGCCAAGATTCCTAGACACAGAGCAGCATGATGCCCCTGTCCTAGGACATATGAAGGTAGAGGACAACTTTGAAGAATACGAGAGGGAGTATGCAGCCTTGAGTGCGGTGTTCAGGAGATAGGTTTCATTGGGACAATATTGCGGAATCAAATATAGGGGCAGGCCTAGAGACTTTCATAGTGGTAATAATGATTTGGGGCGCAAAGCAGGTAAAACTAAGATTCCTCCTTTTGATGGAGCAGCCAAATCTTCTGCAAAGGCTTGGGTACAAAAATTGGGTGCTTATCTGTAGCTAAATCCCATGATGGAGATGGATGCCATCAAATTCGCTACCTTATACCTGGAAGGCAAGGCCCATGAGTGGTGGAACCATGGGATGACTACTTTGGGACATGCACACATTACCTCATATGCAAATTTCACACCGACAGTCATAGACATGTTTGATCAAGAAGATCCAGAGCTTCATTTCCATGAGCTCACGCAACTTAGACAGACAGGATCAACGGAGGCATTCATTGAAGAGTTTCAGAGGCTAGCAGTCATGGTTCCAGATGTGTCAGAATCTAGGTTGATGATGCTCTTTTCTGAGGGGACGACAGAGCCATTGCGTGGATGGGTCAAGCCTTTTAAGCCAAATACTCTCCAGGATGCGATTTGGAAGACTAGGGACTTGGAAGGGGCAGCTTCAAAAAACAAATTCATTCCAAGGCCACCAATTGCTCCAAGAGGAAACAATCAAAGGGTTGTAGACAGAGGTAAGGGAAAACTTGATGAAGCTACAAAAAGGGAGTTGAGAAGGAAACAACTTTGCTATACTTGTAAGGAACCATGGGAGCCAGGACATAGATGCATGGGGAAAGGAAAAATTCACTATATAGAGGTCCTTTCCAATAGTGAGGATGAAGATGATGTTGGGCATCTTCAAAACATGGAAGTGACCCAAACTGAAGAGGAGCCCACGCATGGGGAAGAAGAAAAAGAGGCAATGGGCAAGTAGGCAGGGATTAAGAAGGCTATTATTGCATCCATCGTTGGGGTACCAAAATTCAGCACTTTCAGGATGAAAGGAGTCCTCCAAGGACAAAGAGTCACAGTGCTTATTGATGGTGGGGCCTCCCATAATTTCATTGATGCTGCATTGGTAAACAGGAGACATCTTCCCACTGTTGAGTTTGAGGGATTCTTAGTGGAGGTAGTAGGGGGATGCACCATGCCATGCGACAGGTACATTCCGTAGATGAGTCTTACCTTGGGTAGGTACAATTTCACACAGGATCTCTATGTGATGGACCTATCAGACACCAATGTCATACTTGGGGTTCAATGGCTTAGCACCTTGGGGCCTATTATCACCAATTACAAAACTATGGAGATGTCCTTCAATTCTGAAGAAGGAAAGAGGGTGACTTTGAAGGGAATCACAGAGAATGCACCTAGGTTGGTCTCAACAAAGCGCATGGAGGCTATATTCAGGTGTGAGGACGTGGCTTATGCAACAAAGTGTTTAGTTTCGATGCAAACCACTTAGGAGGGGCGCCAATGCTTTTCCTAGGACATACAGAAAATACTTGGCAAGCATGAAAGGGTATTTGGGCAAATTCCTCCCGGGCAACCACCAGATAGGGGTTTTGAGCACACCATTGAGCTAGAAGGAGCTAAACCAATTATCACCACACCTTACCAAATTCCAAAAAGGTTTAAGGACCAAATTCCAAAAAGGTTTAAGGACGAAATTGAAAAGGCCATCAAAGAGTTGTTGGATATGGGTCACATTAGGCCTAGCTCAAGCCCATTTGTATCTTCACTTATGTTGGTTAAGAAGAAAGATGGCACCTTGAGAATGTGCATTGATTACAAAGCACTCAACAAGAAGACAATCAAAAACATGTATCCCATTCCCAGGATTGATGAGTTGCTTGATGAGCTTCATGGCACAATGTACTTTTCAAAGATTGATCTTCGTTCAGGATACCATCAGATTCGGGCAAGGGAACTGTTGATATTATGGTAGTTGCGGGAGGTATTTACCTCCACGTCTAAACCCGACGAGAATAGAATATTCTGGGAAGCAAGAAGAAACCCTAATTAATTGGTTAATAACCCTAGAAGACAAGTCGGCTCAAGAGAATGACTTGTATTAGGTTATTAGCCTCCAAGAGAAGAAGTCGGCTAAAGGAAATGTTATATACTAAAGAATTAGTACCCAGAATGATAAGTCGGCCCAGACAGTCTGCCAGAAATAGTATAAATACAGGAGGCCAGTTTTCATTCTGGCCAATATTCTCAGAACTGCAGAAGCAACACTTGTGCGCACTGCAGTTGGCCAGTTTGTGCGCAAGTTTGGAGGAGAGCTACTGTTGCAGCTACTGCAACTAGCAGATTTCGGTTTTGGTTTGGACTCTCTCTTGGTTATGGTTTGGACTCTCTGATAAACTTTTGTTACTCTTGCTTGGTGTGCTATCCTTGGAGAAAGGTGCGCCACCTTTGTTTGGCTATCCAGTTGAGGGTTTGCTTCTGGAATGATTCTTTGTCAAGGTCAAGGTGCCCAGGGGTGGCTTCGGCCTATGGTTGGGTGACAATATTGCTATATTGTCTATGGTTAAACGAGCACATCCATTATATTCTAATAGGTTATGGGCCCACACTATCTTCGGACAGTCTAACCGTTGGAAGATAGATTGGGAGGATTTGCTCAGTTGTAGTTGTAGCCAGTTTTTGCTGCAAACGAAACCCTAACCCTCTCGTTGAGGCACCTTAAGTGAACAGATTGACCTAATTCCTGGATAGACTAGTGCGCCCTAGCCTATCGCATCTCCTGGTACTCTCAACAAGCTAAGACGTCAAGTTTGAGTTTTTGGTCAAATCTAGGGTTGACCAAGTCAAAGTAGCCATGACTTACTCTATGAAGTTAGAAAACAAGTTAGAAGGAGCTTCTAACTCCAGAGCATGGAAGAAAAGGATTGATCTCATCCTTGCCAAGAATAAAGTGTTGGATATCGTGAAAGGAAAGATTGTGGAACCAGAGTTTGAAGAAGGAAAAGAGAA
>SNQJ01S0177143.1:0-19858 GCA_010110895.2 Picea sitchensis | reverse complement strand
GGAAGGATAATTGTTTTTAGATTGTGTAGGAATTACTTCACCGAGCCAAGAGTTGGGGCAAAATTGCAAATGTTCAGTGTTATGCATTGTATTCTGTCAATGTTACTTTTTAAGCATGTAGGAACTGAATGGGCAAATTATGCACTAGAAACAAAGTTACAGATGAACATGACTTATTTTTTAAGTGCCCAGTCCACAACAAGATATAATCAGTATAAGATATATATTATCAACTAATGAATGATAAAGTAGAACCTTCAGAAAAGCATAATTGCAAGGATTTCATGAGGCTAAAGCAATATGTTTGTTGTATGTTTTGTACATTATGACAACTCTGAAATTGACTTGCATGAGTCACTGGTGATAGTGTCAAAAAAGCATAACCGAAGCATAGTTATGAATTCAGTTTCTTGCAATTTGGATAAAGAACAACTGTTAATATCTTTAGTTGTTGCTGAATTGATGTATTCTCCCCAGTTGCTGAAGTTAACTGTCATTACCCTCAATGAATTCCAAAGGTAATCTAATTTGTCCAAGTTAAAAGAATGATCAGATGGGTTCCAATTGGGCATGAAAAAATTTGAGCTACATTAACTCAATTCTCTCTTGCTTATTCAATGCAGCCTTGCAGCCTCCCAGATGGAGTGCTTGGGAGGATTGACGAGACAGATGCCACAGGGCACTCAAAAGCACAACCGCATGGGCTCATTCATGCTGCGGTTATGAATATGGCAGTGGCCAGTGTCAATTTTCACATACAAGCTTATGTGACTAATTTTCACATCTGAAAATTGATTCCTAGTGAGCTAACAGTAAACCTTAGTTGTTATCACTGAACAATTTTACATTGAAAATTGTTGACTAAAAATATATGCAGTAGAAACAACAAAATCAGAGATGAATCATCAACACACATGAGACACAAAATTTATGTTTTGTAATTTTGTCAATTTCAGGAATTCTGAGGACAAAACCAGCCCTCAACAAAATCAGAGATGAATCATCAACACACATGAGACACAAAATTTATGTTTTGTAATCTTGTCAATTTCAGGAATTCTGAGGACAAAACCAGCCCTCCCAATCAATTCAATTTCACCAAAATTCTGAGGACAACCTTGTCCTCCAACAACAGAAAAAATCAGCAAAATCAAACCTTGGCAAAATTCCAGAAATCTTCGTCTGCCTGCAAATCTGCTGCAGCCACATGTACGGCCTGCTGACGTCAGCCTGTACGGACCGCTAAACTGCCCAGAAAAATCACTCACATGTGGCCCTCCTTCTCTCGCACGTGCAAACCTGTACCTGATGTTTTCTCCTCACACGTGCAGCTGTACTTTCCTTCCACACGTGCGGCCTGAAACTCTTCTCTTACTCACACGTGTGCCCTCTCTCAGCTGAAAAATAAGTCTTCCTTGGCTAAAACAGAAATAGAAAATCCTCCTCCAAACCCTAGGCCAGATTTGTCAAAATTGCATAATTTCCCTTGCTGAAATTTTCAAGCTCCTAGCACAAGTGCACTCACTTATGTTAACTGCATTATGCACAATGACCTCTCTCCTTTATATACAAGTCCAATGAGTGAGTTTAGGTACCCCTTCTAAACTCAACAATTAATTAGAATATTTTAATCCTCTTTGTGGGTGTGAAACCCCTACAAAGTCCACAAAGCCCATCAACTTGCCCATGAGGCCCTAGCCTCATTTCTAGGCCAGTTTCACTAAAACGAAAGGTTAATCTGGTGCCAACGAAGATTCCCACAGCCCTGACACCTTGGCCTCTTGTGGGAATACCTCCCGAAGCTACAATATCATCAACAGCCAGGGCAGGGGCTCTCATTGAAGAGCCCTCCCATCCAATTAGTAAATGTTTGCATGATTCTGCCATTACTCCCATCACCATGTGCACCATTATGTTTGAAGCAGGGATGAAGCATTAGCACTGTTGCTCTTGTCTCACTTCCAGGTTCTATACTCCTGGTTTGTTTTCAAATTTTCTTTTCAGTTTAGCAATCTGGTTTGTTTTTCATTCTGGCTCAGCCTTCTATTGGGCTCTCCCTCCGCAGTCAAGTGGAAATTTGTTGGACGATCTGGGATATCCTTCTTTGGTTCTCCTCTCTAGGTGGGTGGTTGATATCCTGGCTTTGATACCTTGCCCCCATTCTCAATGGCCTCTCTCAGTCCTTGCCCGCAACCTACCCTCCTTCATTTTTGTTACTTGTCCTTGGGCCAAAATGTTGAATCCCAAAGGTGTTCCTCTTACGGAATCCAACAAACGCAAGGCTAAAAGGGGCACCAGAAAAACGGTAGGAAAACCCTGAACCCGCAGCTCCCTCATCAAATTACTCATACCCAGGCTGATGCCATGACTACTGCATCCAATTACCAGCTTCGCTTCACCAATCTCGTCAAGGACGAGGTCACCCACATAGAGAATCTGGTCAGGCAGAAACAAAGGAAAATGACCAATGATCAGGTTGAAGCAGAATTCCTGGACTGGGTTCCAGACACGGGGTTCTCTTGCTCTAGATACACCAAGATTTTCAAGTTGACAGAGCTTTACTGGCTGAACAAATCTTTCATCGCACAAGTTGTGGAAGATACGGGTCAACAGCAGCAAGCAATTCTCTCACAAACTGGATTTAATGGATAAAAAGTCTAAAGCAGTCTGTAGTGCAATTTATGACATTGACATCAATGTGACAGACCCAAAGGATGTCAAGCCCAACCCAGTTCAAGTAGCAGAGCCTGCTAAGGAGTTGGAAGGTACCCTTTTCAATCCCATCCTGACTAATGAAGATATTATGGAAAAGGAGGACACTCAGCAGAGTAGCAGAAGCAAGCACATGCATTCCTGGGTTTGCAACACCCCATTATCTTTGTTTAGCTTTACAGATAGGAATTGTCAATTATCTTTTATGTTGTATTAGCAGTTATCTAGGCCATGCTACTACTGAGGATCTAGATTTAGAGAACTCTGCCTCTCCGATATTTTGACTTACTATGGTTCTGGTTTCCCTAGAGGCAGGCCACAATCTGCCTTGACTGTATTTTATATTGTACTCTCTAATAATATCAAATTCGGCTAGCTTATCGGGGTGGCAGTAGCGGGTGGGGTTCTCTTCTCCCCAGGAGGAAATATTCAGCTTTTTTTCTCATGGAACATTGGGCACGCTACTAACAATCAGGCGGAGGCATATGCTTTGCTCCAAGGATTGAAACTGGCTTGTTAACAGGGCGTCTCCTCACTCTCAATTATTGGAGACTCCAGGGTAATTATTAGCCATTTGAGAAAGAAGACTCAGCCTAAAGACATGAAGCTCGCATCATTCTTCCGGTGAATCTATTATGAGCTGGACTCTTTGCATACCTTTGATGCTCAACACATCCTGCGCCACAATAATTCTATAGCAGATAAGCACGCGAACCTGGCCTTAAGGGACCCCATAGAAACACTAAGGGTCAATGAGCATTCTGTAATATCCCCTTCTCATTGACACAAGAGATCAGGAACGTAGTAGTCTAGCTACTCCTCTAGACTATAGTCCAAGACAAGTAAGGGGAAGGAAATGTGGTTTTGTCACTAAAGAGATCTAAGGTTATATTATTAAAGTGACTTTGGTAAAAGACTCAAGGAAAATTAAATTAAAACCCTTAGCAAGTGGGAAAAAGCAACTCAATGACAAATTAGAAAAAGGAGGTATAAAAGAAAGAGAAGGGCGCACCTCTCAGCATTCTATTCTCATTATTCATTTGCACTCTACAATCTTGAGCTAGACAACTTACGTTTTGAGGGTTTTGAGTAAACAAACCCTAGAAACCAGCAAGGAGATGAAAGATTCCTTTGTTCCTGGTTCAAGCTTGGCCACGGAGGTGAAAGATCCCTCCCTCACCATTCGAATCCAGTCACAAGTATTCAGCAAGCAATATTTGGAGTTTGGTGTACAAATTTGAAGGGTTTCCAGCCGTAGGGCGCATACTTGGAAGAGAAGAGGATTGATTTGCTTGGAGGAGTCTAGATTTGTAGTATTACACCATTGAAGGTTCATTTCTAGGGTCATAGCGCCCTTTTGCAGCATCAACACCAAGGGCATCTCTCTTGGATTATTTTATTTGGCTTGGGACGAATTTCTGAAGGAGGGCGCAACTCCCATTGAGGACACTCATAGATCTGAAGGAAACCTTGGGGGTTTTCACTCAAACTTGCATCATCCCTACTCTATAGCCCCTGATCTACAGTTTGAGGGTATTTTGGTAGCATTTGGAGGCCATTTACTAGGAGGCCAAAATATTAAACATTCCCAGCAAGTCAAGGCCGTACCAATCCAAATCCAGCCTTCCAGGGCCGTACCAACTCCAGATCCAGCCATCCAGGGCCGTACCAGCAGGGATCTGAAGGAATCCATTCAAGAAGGGAAAGAAATTAATCTTATAATTAGCTATGTTTAGTGGGTGAAGACCTAGGGTCTCTATATCTTCTATATTGTGCCAGATCTGCAGATCTAGGTATGGAGATCACTTATTCTATCTAAATAAAGGTCAAATATAAAGCATGTTACCTTTGTGTATGTGTTTCCTTCATTATCTTGTGTTCCATACTTGTTGTGATGTCATCTATGCAATAAACTCAGCAAAATACTTCAGCACATCTTTCTGTAATAGAAATCTACAAAACAAAACATCAAACATCAAACAGAAACCCTAGTTCTTGGCCAAAATTTGGTTGGGAACATTACAGTGGTATCAGAGCGAATTTCCTTCGTCAGCCTGTGCAAAATAACAAGATGACTAAAAGAAAAGGCCGTGGGGGTCAGCCAGTAACATGTATTCCAAAAGAGGAAGAACAGGAAGGCAGTATGGGAGAGACACATAAGACAGAAAATGCCACGTATGAAGAGACTGAACTTTTGGCAGATAAAGTAGCTCAAACAATGAAAGAGGTACTTCAAGGCAATCAAGAAAGCATGCAGCATAATCTGGCCGAAATGCAGAACCACTTATCATTGGGACAGTCTGAGCTCCACTTATCTCTTACTAAATTTCAAAGGGGACAAGATAGAATGATAACAGTGTTGGAGGAGCTGAATAAACATCAGGGAATCCTTTCTCAGTTTTTGATGGAGCAGAGGCATGGCAAATATCCACCCCTGTATGGTGGAAACCATGAAGCTAGTGGATCTCGTGGAGGCAATGGGAATCATGAAGAATCCATACACAGAGGTCAAATGGAGGAGCATCACTCCAATGATGGAGGACCGATTCCTTCTCATACACTCAACAGAACCACCCCTAGGCCATACATGCCTACCTTCCTTGACACACAAAGAAGGGAAGCTAATGTCTCGGATTCAGAAAATCTGGGGGAAGAATGGGAAACAACAGATAGGGAATACAATACCATGAGCGCGGGATTTAGGAGACAGGTCTCTATGGGAGAGCACTTCCACTTGAAGATGAAAAGAAGATTCAAGGAGCGTTACAGAGGTATGAATGAACTTGGACGAAAGGCTGGGAAAATAGAGCCACCCACTTTTGATAGATCATATCACCTTTTGGTTACGACATGGGTACAAAAGATGGATGCGTACCTCCAATTGAAACCTATGGAGGAAAGGGAAGCTGTCAAATATGCAACTATGTATCTGATGGGGAAGGCACATGAATGGTGGTTTCATGGAATAACCACCTTGGGTCATGGACGCATCACCTCTTACTAAGAATTCACTCAAAAACTCATTGACAGGTTTGACAAGGGAGACCCAGATCGTCATTTCAGGGAGATTACACAGCTTAAACAAACAAGTTCAACCAAGGCCTTTATTGAAGAGTTTCAAAGAGTATCAGTTATGGTTCCGGATGTGGCAGAATCAAGGTTACTATGTTGTTCATAGAAGGACTGACAGAACCAGTGAAAGGATGGGTTAAGGCTTTCAAGCCCCTAACCTTACAGGATGACATTGAACGCACAAGGGACTTAGTTGGGGCAGCCAATAAAAACAGGTTCACACCTAAGCCACCCATGGCCCAGAGAGGCCGTGACACTAAACCAGTGGACAGAGGGAAAGGGAAATTAGATGAGGCTACAAGAAGAGATTTAAGGAGTAAGCAGCTATGTTACACTTGCAGGGATCTGTGGCAGCCAGGACATAGATGTTTAGGCAAAGGGAAGGGAAAATACACTATGTTGAGGTAGTGTATGAGAGTGAGGAGGAGGCAGATGATGAAGATGATGGAGCTATCCATACTATGTAGGCAAGCCTCAAAGAAGAGGAGGAAGCACTACTGGATCATGAAACACCAATAACTCCAGAGAAAGGCCATAAAAAGATCACCATTGCTTCTACAAGTGGAGTACCGAAATTCAACACCTTCAGAATAAAAGGAGTGGTTCAGGGGCAAAGGGCAACAGTGTTGATCGATGGAGGAGCCTCCCACAACTTCATTGATATAGCCATGGTGGAGAGGAGACATCTACCCACAGTGGAATTTGAAGGATTCTTGGTTGAGGTAGCAGGGGGTCGTACCATAGCTTGTGACAGGTACATCCCACAAATGAACTTGACTCTAGGTAGATACACCTTAACATAGGATTTTTATGTGGTAAACATTCCTGACACCAATATCATCCTAGGAGTGCAGTGGCTTAGCACTTTGGGGCCTATCACAACCAACTATAAAACAATGGAGATGTCCTTCAACACAGAGGAAGGGAAGAGAGCTACACTTAAGGGTATGACAGGGGATTCACCTAAAATAGTGACAGCAAAAAAGATGCATGCCATATTCAGGCGAGAGGAGATAGACTATGCAGCAGAATGCTTTATTATGGATACTAAGGGCGAGACCAACAAATCATACCCTCCAGATATACAAAAAATCATTTACAAGCACAAAAGAGTCTTTGAGCCTATTCCTCCGGGGCAACCCACCAGATAGAGGGTTTGAGCATATTATACAATTGGAAGAAGGAGCCAAACCGGTCATTACTACACATTACAGGCACCCAAAGAAGCATAAAGACGAGATAGAGAGTGCTATCAAGAAATTGTTGGCTATGGGACATATCAGGCCGAGTTCAAGTCCATTCGCATCATCAGTGGTGTTAGTTAAGAAGAAGGATGGAACAATGTGCATGTGCATTGACTATAGAGCACTGAACAAAAGGACCATTAAGAACAGGTACCCTATTCCCCGGATTGATGAATTGTTGGATGAACTTCATGGTGCAGTCTACTTTTCTAAGATAGATCTATGATCAGGTTATCATCAAATCAAGATGAGTGAACAGGATGTACATAAAACTGCATTTAGATGTCACTTCGGCCACTATGAGTTTCTTGTGATGCCTTTCAGCCTCACCAACGCTCCTACCACTTTTCAGTCATGTATGAACCATGTGTTCAACAAGCAACTAAGAAAATATTTGCTAGTCTTCTTTGATGACTTATTGATCTATAGAAAGACATGGGAGGATCACTTAAGGCATGTGGATGAAATTTTGGGTATCATGGAGGAGCAATCTTTATATGCTAAAGAGTTTAAGTGTGAGATTGGTATGACCGAAGTTTTATACTTAGGACATATTATTCGGGCAAAGGGAGTACAGGTTCATCAAGAAAAAATACAAGTTATCATCAATTGGCCTACACCTAGGACACTCACAGAACTCAAAGGGTTCCTTGGTATTTGCAGCTACTACGAAAAGTTTGTCAAGGGCTTCTCCCAGGTTTGCGCTCCTCTGACAGACTTAACCAAGAAAGGAGCTTTCACTTGGAGTGATGAAGCACAAGTCACATTTGAGAAAATGAAGAAGGTCGTGAGTACTTGCCCGGTACTTTCCCTACCTGATTTCTCTCAACCTTTCATTTTAGAATGTGATGCATCAGGTGTAGGAGTAGGAGTTGTTCATATGCAAAATAGGCATCCTATTGCCTATGAGAGTCGTAAGTTGAGAGGCCCTGAGTTGCTCTACACAATCTATGACAAAGAGATGCTAGCCATAATGCATGCTTTGTCCAAATTCCGACGATACTTAGTTGGAGCGAAATTTGTAGTAAGAACTAATCACAACAACTTCAAGTACTTTTTATCTCAGAAGGACTTGAATGAGAGACAACAAAAGTGGGTAAGCAAGATTCAAGCTTACAATTTTTATATTGAATATGTCAAGGGAAAGAATAATGTAGTTGCAGATGCCCTATAAAGAAGACCTTCGACCTACTCTATGACAGAAATATTAGTAGATTGGAAACCATAGTTATTGGTGGAATACTCAAAGAACAGGTTTGCATGTGAATTGATGGATGGGCAACTACAGGATGACAGGTACAAGGTCGTAAATGATATCATTTATTACAAAGGAAGAATCTATTTGGTACCCAGATCTACATTCAAAGGAAAATTGCTCCAAGCCTTCCACAATGCTCCAATAGCAGGTCATCAAGGGTTCCTTAAGACATACAGACAGGTAAGAGAAAGGTTCTCTTGGAAAGGACTCAAAGGAGATGTTATGCACTACATCAAGGAATGTGCTACTTGCCAACAAAATAAAGATGAACACTCTCATCCAACAGGACTCTTACAACCTCTTCCAATACCAAAGAACAAATGGGAAAGTATCTCAATGGATTTCATCACAGGTCTTCCCAGGGCGCAAGGTAAGGACTGCATATTCGTAGTTGTGGATCGGTTAACCAAGTTCAATCATTTCTTTGCCATCTCCATGGACTACAACGCATCACAAGTAGTTGAGTTATTCTTCAAAGAGGTCTTTAGGACGCATGGCGTACCTAAGAACATTATTAGTGACAGGGACAGCAAATTCATGAGTATCTTTTGGCAAGAATTGTTTAGACTGGTGGTCACTGAATTGACTTCTAGCACTACCTACCATCCCCAAAATGATGGGCAAACTGAAATTGTCAACAAATGGATAGAGGGATACCTAAGAAATTATGTAGAAGGACAGCAGAAAGCTTGGGTCAAATGGATTTACTTGGGGGAGTATTGTTACAATACCACCTACCACATGTCCATTGGCATGTTCCCCTTTAAAGCTTTATACAGTTATGATCCTCTTACTTTTGAAGAGATTGTATTTGGAGAAAGTAAGGCTCCTATGGAAAAGGAGTGGATCCAAGTTAACCAGGACATCATCAGAGAACTCAAGGACAATCTCCATAGAGCGCAAAACCGAGAGAAATTATACGCGGACAGGAAAAGGGTGGAGCGCACCTTTGAAGTTGGTGACCTAGTCTACTTGCGCTTGCAGCCATATAGACAAGCATCTATCAAGAAGAGTGGTGTTTGGAAATTACAACCACGCTTCTACGGTCCATATGAAGTGCAAAGAAGAATTGGAGAAGTGGCATATGAATTGAAATTGCCCCCAGGGAGTAAGATCCACAATGTTTTCCATGTGTCCTATTTGAAAAGAGCATTGGGACAACATGTACTAGTCAATGAGACATTGCCACCAATGGATGAAGAAGGACATCTACACCTAATACCAGAAGAGATCTTGGAAACCAGGGTGAAACAACTAAGGAGCAAAGCAATTAAAGAGTATTTGGTTAAATGGAAAGATTTGCCCATAGAAGATGCTACTTGGGAAAGCAAAAGAATATTGTAAGAGAATGGTTATGGATTGCTTGAGGGCAAGCAATTTCCAGTAGGGGAGACTGTAATATCCCCTTCTCATTGACACAAGAGATCAGGGACGTAGTAGTCTAGCTACCCCTCTAGACTATAATTCAAGACAAGTAAGGGGAAGGAAATGTGGTTTTGTCACTAAAGATATCTAAGGTTATATTATTAAAGTGACTTTGGTAAAAGACTAAGGAAAATTAAATTAAAACCCTTAGCAAGTGGGAAAAAGCAACTCAATGACAAATTAGAAAAAGGAGGTATAAAAGAAAGAGAAGGGTGCACCTCTCAGCATTCTATTCTCATTATTCATTTGCACTCTACAATCTTGAGCTAGACAACTTACGTTTTGAGGGTTTTGAGTAAACAAACCCTAGAAACCAGCAAGGAGGTGAAAGATCTTGGTTCAAGCTTGGCCACGGAGGTGAAAGATCCCTCCCTCACCATTCTAATCCAGTCACAGGTATTCAGCAAGCAATATTTGGAGTTTGGTGTACGGATCTGAAGGGTTTCCAACAATAGGGTGCATCCTTGGAAGAGACGAGGCTCGATTTGCTTGGAGGAGTCTAGATCTGTAGTATTACACCATTGAAGGTTCATTTCTAGGGTCATAGCGCCCTTTTGCAGCATCAACACCAAGGGCATCTCTCTTGGATTATTTTATTTGGCTTGGGACGAATTTCTAAAGCAGGGCGCAACCCCCATTGAGGACACTCATAGATCTAAAGGAAACCTTGGGGGTTTTCACTCAAACTTGCATCATCCCTACTCTATAGCCCCTGATCTACAGTTTGAAGGTATTTTGGTAGCATTTGGAGGCCATCTACTAGGAGGCTGAAATATTGAACATTCCCAACCAGTCAGGACCGTACCAGTCCAGATCCAGCCTTTCAGGGCTGTACCAGCTCCAGATCCAGCCATCCAAGGCCATTCCTGCAGGGATCTAAAGGAATCCATTCAAGAAGGGAAAGAAATGAATCTTATAATCAGCTATGTTCAGTGGGTGAAGACCTAGGGTCTCTATATCTTCTATATTGTCCCAGATCTGCAGATCTAGGTATGGAGATCACTTATTCTATCTAAATAAAGGTCAGATCTGAAGCTTGTTACCTTTGTGTATGTGTTTCCTTCATTATCTTGTGTTCCATACTTGTTGTGATGCCATCTATGCAATAAACTCAGAAAAATACTTCAGCACATCTTTTTGTAATGGAAATCTGCAAAATAAAACATCAAACATCAAACAGAAACCCTAGTTCCTGGCCAAAATTTGGTTGGGAACATTACATATTCCTTACCTGAACCAATTCCATGATCATATTCAAATCCATGTCTAAATAGGGTAACGAAGGAAGTAAGGCTACCCATTTAGTGAGCGCCCATCAAAAGGTCAGATTAATTGCATGCGTCCTTGTGTACACCACCGCCTTCGCCTGTGTGATCATGACACAAGGGAGAGTAGACTCGCCACGCAGGAGCCCCTGCTCCTGCCACGCGGGAGATAAACTCTGCTCCTTCTCCCCTCGCCTTCAGATTGGAAGCATTCAGAGTATCTAAGTAAATCACGCATGTGCTTGGATAGGCACAAGGATGAACCCGTCATTCCCCTAATCATACCAACGTATGATTGTATGGCCGTGGTACCTCTGCAGAAGGAAGAATGCGTCAGCGTGAGTCGTTTTGTACTCACCCACTTAATTTGGGGAATGTCCGGCCCCTTTCAACGACTGATAATCTTTGGAAAGTTCATATCAAACGTTTTGGAATTGATGGCATTAAATCCTCTCACGTTGTGGTTGAGATCTCAAGCATGTTGGAAGAATTTTTCAATTGTGCCACCCGGGTACTCTCTTTTGCAAGGTGCTGTGAATCAAAGGTTTGCGAAATTGGAGCTGAAAGGCGACGCCCCGGATTTGCACAATATTGAGATAGTAAGGAAGCTACAGGACATGGCGCGGTGACCTCCAGGAACAGCAAGGTGGCGAAGGGAGTTATCAGAGGAGGAACATGCCGAATTAGTTCAGTCAGTCCAGACATTGTAGATTCAGGGGCATGGCCTGTCCACCCAGCTGCTCACCACCATGGAAATTCTGGCCGAGCAGAGGCAGGAACAGCACCAGCTTCAGGATGAATGTGCCACACTCCGCTCGGAAGTCGAGGAATTAAGGGTTCTCTCCAACCCCCAAACGCCATTGAGCCCATCCTCAGTTAACTCAGAAGTGGCTTCATCGCCTGTTCCCCAGCGATGCCTTCCAGATTTAAATTCGCCCCCAGCTCAGACTGAAGATGAGCCAGGCAGGAATGCTGCTCATAGTTAATATCTACTTAGATGTTTTGTTTTTGTTTTCTGCTGCTAGGTATATTTTATAGGATCTATGCTGGAAGCAATTTTGATGTATTGTATAAGACGGAGTCAACTTCAAACCTTCTGAACTATTATGCTAGCTCTCGGCCCGATTTTGCCTGTTTTGCCAAGGCTGTTATGAGTTTTTTGTATGCTTCCTATTTCTGCATCTTTTTGCGAAGCTTTTAATAAAATTTTCTCCAGTCCTTTTGAAAAAAAATAAAAAATCGGCTAGCTTACCAAAAAACAAAAAATGCAGCCTTGCAGTCCCGCGTATGTATGAATTTATTTCTCTTTCTTTATTACTTCTGTATTTGTTCTTACAGAAGGCACAATTTCAATCCGGCAAATGAATGTATTTATCTATTTCAATCAAGCACCTGTGGCCAAGTTCTCGGCGACATTGATGGCAGCCAATTGAGCTAACCTTTGAGTTATATAAATATATATATATATATATATAAAACAAAGCTAATACAATCTCTCTGTGGAGTGCTATCATTTGAATGAAAAGAATGGGTTAAATCTATTTTTTTTAAATGGATAGACTGCGTAATTGCGTAAGGAGTTGGGCGTTAATCAAACATTACCCTAGACAGTGTCCTATTCCACACGGTCACTTTGAACCCATTTCGGAGTAGATTTACTGCCATTGCCTTGCCCATAATGCCCAAGCCCAAGAAACCCACCTCCATGCTTTTGTTATGGATGAAAGATTTCTCTGAGCTTCTGTTTCGTTGACCGAATAGTTTTATTTAAACAGAGATTTACAGAGTGCTCATAGGAAGTCCTCCTCTGTTCTTTTTTCTTCGACGCCTGCTATCCTGGATACTCAATACATCTGAGAGTATGGTGGATCACACTTTCGAGGGAATCGGACTTTCTTTAGTCGTTTTCATATACATGACAAAATACCTCCACGCACATCCACGGTCCCATGTAATTTAAATCGTCAAATTAAGTTTACCACATAATTTTAATATCATCAAATTAAAAAATTTAATTCTTTGTGGTGAGGTCTTGTTTGATTGGGCCCAATGGGTTTGTGTGACAGAGTATGCATTGTGCTTGTAATTTCTTGAATATGTATGAAACCAAATGCTTGAGTTGGGTTTAGCTAGTGTGAGGGAGGATGATGTTGTATCTTTTATTTAGGTCTTCCACGATCTATGTTCACTCTTGCGACGACAAGATACTCAACTTCACACCTTAGGGTTTATAATTGTTTGTGTCTTTCAATTAGGTCACTTGTAGAGATTCCTAAAACCTTAGTAGCAACTTTGGAGTTCCTTGGGCTCCACATGTTTAGTAAAAGTCAAATTCTATATTCTTTCTTCCTAATTGTTTTCCCATTCTTTTAAGTAGTGTGATTTCATAATATGAGTGTTTTTGTTATCCATAATATGAATGTTTTTGTTATCCATGATATGATTGATTGTAGTAAATCAACCTATGGACTAACATAGACCTTAAATTATTGTTTTTTAAATAACTTGTTCTTTTGTGGTTGATTATTACTATCAAAATTAATAGTGATTATGAATTCAAAATGCAAAGTATTTAGTGCAAAAAAATTTCGATTACACACAATAGGACATAAAAATTTAGCCTGGAGAACCCAATGTAGGAAAACTCTAGCTTTTGGTCCACCCTTTATTAATGGATTTTCAATGAGTAAATATTATAAAGGGCTCTAAAAAGCTTCCTCTCATGTGCCAATAACTCATAGTTTACATGAGTCATATCTTCATATGCTCTACATTAACCTTCTCCACGACCAATGTTGGTTCTCTTTAGAACTGTTGTTGGCGTTGATCTCTCTAATATGATCCTCTTTGCAAGTTCCTATTGGGCATCTCTAAGATTCAAACTAACAAAACCAACAAGTGGAAAAACGAACCCCAAAATGTTGAACCATCCAAGCCTCAATTCCTTGTATGTCCCTCTATATGTATTCATCACCCTTTTGTTTCTCCCTCTAGAAGGCCAAGTGATGAGAAAAGATTTAGTGCCACAAAATGTAAGTGCTCTCCCTTTTTTTATTCGACATAGGTGGTTGCATGATCTATGTGGCTACGATGGTTTTTGTGAATCGACGACTTCATTGTCAATGGTGCTAATGTGTTTCCAAGGTCGAGGGGTCTATTGTGTAAGGAGTTTCTCTGATTTGGGCGAGAAGGCCACACATCCTCCATGTATTTGTACCTCCATCTCCAAGTGAGTCTCACCAATCTAGGAACCCATAGGTCATGCTTGACATGGAAAACTTTGTGTGCTACAAGTTCACCAAGTCTTGGGTCCCATTCCTCCATGACACTTATTGTGAGCTCATTGGTGTGGGGTTGAAACCACACAAACTTGAGTAGGGACCTCATGACCCTACATGAATAGCAATCATTTGATCTAAGCTCAATCAAAGAATGTAGATAGAACAATATGACCTTCTTTCCAAAACACTTCTTCGCTTTTTTAGCAAGTTAGTGGTAGGGTAGGATCCACCCCCGCCCTTATATAAGAATTTTTTTTGTTTTCTCGCCTCCTACATCACTAAATCATAGACTACGTGGAGGGGGGAAGGCGAAAGGGTGACTCTACATCCCTTGATCGTGGACAAGCTCCCACCCTCCGCATTCTACATTGCTAGTGCCTTTCCTAGAGTGAGGGGCAAAAGGATCAATCCTATGAACCATTTGTCCATTTGCATTGCCTTCTATTCTTGGTGGATTTAGAATACATCTCCAGGTGAACTCAAGAGTATTCCCTTGATCATAAACTCAACTCAAGAGTATGTCCTTCATCATAGAGTCGTATATTTGCAAGTTGTTTTGTTATACTAACGGTCCTTTTCATATCATTCCTTCCCATTGGGGGGCTTTTGGTCCCCAAAAGTACAATTAAGAAGATGAGGGAACATTTTATCAATTATGTCCCACTTATACCATCTTTCTCTCTTTGAAGATTGTAATGAACCAAATTGGTTCATCAACTGAATATCCAAAATAAATAGGATAAAGTAAACAAATCCATATAGGATAGTTATATGTATATGTAATTGAATAACATGAGTGATGTTTTATAAGACCACTCTTTTTTTTGTTTGCATGATGCATTTCCCAATGAAACCCACCAGGCACTTCCCCTCTTTCCAAAGATGGTATCTAGGGTAAACCGGATTCTGTAGAGGCTCAAAGCTTTGTCATATCACTTACAGGAATAGAACCTAGGTGGAGAGGATAACACTCCAAACAATCACTCAAACTAGATCCAATTGACTTATGTGACCACTGATGACAATATAAATATCGTTAAATAGTCACGAGGTTTACATTAGGTACTTATTCAATTATCATTATCATTATTATTATTAGCTATTATATAGAGTTATTTATATATTTTATGTATATTACATTGTCTTCCCCTTCAAGGTTGTTTTGTTGTCAAAGTATAGTTTGGAGAAGTCTATGTCTTTGGTCTTGCTTATTATGCTTTCACTTGATCCTCTATCCTTAATGTTGTCATAGTTGAAGAGACTAAACGATGGGCTCTTCAAAGTGATGAACACAAAGGTCGCATTGTGAAATGTTAGTCCATCCTAATTTGGTTTTCTATAAAACAACATGGTGCGATATTTTATTAGGACTTCTTCGATTGCAATTCGTAGTATACCTTTGGAAATGAGTTGAATTGGCATTCCAATATTTAGAAATGTGAATTGATTTTTTATTTGTGGGACCAAACTTGTGATTTGGGTGAGGATAGGGTTTTATAGTCGTACTTCCTTGTCAGATATTAGGATCGTTAATGGCAATGTTAACTCGTAGAGTTTACTCTTGACTACAATAGAGTAAAGTACGGGCACCACAAAAGATAATAGTTTGTATTTTGGTTGATGGATCAAATAACTGGAGTTGGGATATTTAAAATCAATGATAACTCTCATACTCATTTACTACATCTCATGGAATGAAGGCAAGTGAGATCAACATTCAGACACTTTGAATCAAATAAGTGAAAGAAGGAAGAAAGGAGAAGCACAAATGTAAATATATTAATTTCACAAGTTGTTCAATCAATACATTCACAAGATTGAATATTCAATAACCATAAAGGCTTTCCAGTTATGAATTTGAAATACTTGAATGAAATTTATGAAATATAGGCAATCGCAGTGAAGATTTATTGTTTAGGAATCTATACTTCATGGACCATTAATGTATGCTACATCAATAATCATCTCATGCAAATAGGAAAGAAAAAGGCTTATGCAAATAGGAAAGAAAAAGGCTTATGAACACAGGAGACACAATTTGATGCTAAACTCACAGGATTCATTCAGTAATAAAATATATTCATTAAGTCTACAGTTTTGTATTTAAGATATATCTTTACAACCAATTTTATGAACCCAAAACTCAACCCTCTCTTCAGCTTTCATTCTCTCTTTTATAGATACAACATTAATTCAAAAATAGATATAAGATACAAAATAAATGGATCTGAACCTAACTTGGAAACATAAATAGTATCTATAGACATCATAATCAGATTTCCTGATTTGGAGCATGAAATCCTATTTTCAGTTCTAGATCCACTTTCCAAGCCTTCCTCTTTGACCACCTCTTATCTTATATCTCGATCCCATCTTAGGCATATACAAACTTTAGAAAGCAGATAGACATATGAATGAGGGTTGTCAATAAGATCAACAACTTTCTAGATATGGTACTTATTTGGAATTCACAAAATAGTGCAAAACTATCATTCTTAGAAGTTTTGATAGCGCTTTTGAGTTTCCTTGTGTAGAAGTCGCTACTGGAAGTTAAGTCTTCGAAATTTTGAACCATCTGCTAGAGACACGTCCTTCTCCAAAATTAATATGTTTTATTGATGAAACACTTGATAGCATTGGGTACTTACCATTTGAAATCTTTGTATTGATCCTTATAGAATATGTTGAATAACTTATGCAAGTAACTTGAGATTGTCCCTGTCTTGATTCATGAGTTTCTCCTGCAACCACTTTCTTTTCAATTTCCTACCCTGTCTAAACAACTTACCATTGTTTTGGTATATCTTATGAGCCCAAGTACACAACTTATTATGTTTGATGGCCAGTTTGTCCTTCTTTTTCATGACCTTCTTACTCTATTTTTTCAACATAGCGTTTTCATGTTTGAGGTGCTTGATCAAGATTCTAAACTTCTTCAACTTTTTTTGGAGCTTTTTTATCTTCTTGTCCCCTTTGTTGCTTGGTTGTGTTGTTGTAACTGGTTCATGTACTAGCACCTCCTTGTTATGCTCATTCTTTTCTAGCTCAAAATTTTCACTATCTGAATATGGTAATACTGGCACCTCCTTGTTATGCTCATTCTTTTTTGGCTCTGAATCTTCACTATTTGAATATGGTAAGTTTAATATATTCTTACCCTAACTTGGTTTAGATGAAACCACATGTTCCTCTATATCTATTTTAGTTATATCATGTACATTTTATTCAAATGGCACGAAAATTTGAAGTTCCAAATCTCCCAATTCCAAGGATTGGCTAAGTTCTTCAGGTTCATGAATGCTTTGCTATGTCTTCGTTGATGTCACATACCCACTGCGGCATAATAAATTTTTCACTTTTCCTTAATGGATAGAATCCCCGAATTCCTACGGGGGCCTAGCCCAGGCTAGCTCTTCCCTTATCCACCTCTATGTGATCATTGGTTATGACCACATGCCAAGCCAAGAGGCGCCTTTCGCATTTCGCGACTTAGTGATGCAAGAGAGTCAAGTCTTTCGACTCTTCAAACCCTAAAATGCCGAAATGTCGAAACCCGAAAGGGCTAGCGAGTGACAAGCTCCCCGCTTAGGTATTGTCCACGTGACCCTGTTCCGTGACCACGCACTTAATCGACAAAGCACTTACTGGCTTTTCGCGATTCGGGGAATCGCGATGCAATGTCTCTTCCTCTCCCTTTCAAATCCCCGAAACTCTGAAATATCTCTGCTGAGGGATCAAAGGTCCATGTCCCTCTTGAACCAACGGCTACGATCCAACTTGATCGATGGCCCACATCCTTTCGGGGTTTCGGAATTCACAATTTCGTGATTCCGCTACAAACAATACTTATCCACAATTTCACACACTCCCTCCAACAATACATAGTGTTTCGCAACTTCGGGAGTTTCAACACAAAGCCCCCCAGTTCCTTGTCCTCGGAACTTCCGAAATCCCGAACCCCGGTATGCCGAAACCTGTCCCAGTTCTGTGACCCGACACTACTCCTCCAACACTTTCGAGACTTCACGAATCCTATTGCTCCAATTCCTTGTCCTCTCGTACTCCCGGTATCCGAAGTATCGAAGTACCGAATCCCGAAATTTCGGTCCTCCTTCTCCTGAGAGAGATCAACGGCTCAAAGCCTCTCCTGAACCAACGGCTCAGATCCTTTCGGGGTTTTATGGGTCAAGAGTTCATAACTCTTACCTCTTGTTTTCCCAGTAACCGAATTTCCGAAATCTCCTTTTGAGGATTTCCCCGAAACCTCAACCACGTGCACCTTTCAGGACTTCGGGATTTGCGATTTCGTGAATCCTCCGCGGCCAAACTCTTGGTCCTTCAACCTCCCGGTATCCGAAACCTTGATGGGTTCGGATCTCTTCCACGTGTCCTCTGGAATGGACAGTCCCGATGCTTTCGTTGTTTCGCGTACCAGGAGTTTGAAACTCTCGGTACCAAGACCACAACCTTCTCTACGTCCCGAACTTCGAATAGTCGAAATATCGAAATCCGATGGCTCCTCTACTGTATCGGGATTTCGCGAACCGGGAGTTCGCGATGCAGCAACTCCACGATTCTAGTCCTTCAACCTTCCGGTATCCTAAACCACGATGGGTTCGGATCTCTGCCACGTGTCCTCTTAAATGGATGGTCCTGATCTTTTCGGGACTTTAACAAGTCCTCACCTTTGCGTATGCGAGGGTTAAACCTCGTACAACTTCTCCTGGATCCGATGGCTATCAGCTATCCACGCGAGATCTGATGATAGTTGTAGCTCCTCCCTAAGCTCACGCTTTCTTCCCGATCTCAGAATATTCCGACGCATCAAAGGTCTCAGCCTTCGATCTTCTACTGCAAGCCTACTATTGGGTCTCGCCAGCACTTACGAACAGTGTTGTCCCTCCTGATATTTCTCAGCTATGAAGGAATTAAGAGTTTTGCGCTCTTTCTCCTGGGCTTGACTCTTAGAAGAGTCTTCCGCGCACCCCTTGCGCTCATTCGTCAAGTCTAGAACTTGAGTGAGTCTCGGTCTCTACTTGCCTCGCAGGGAGCCTGTGCATAACTACACTACCTCTCCTGAGCTTAACAAAATTCATCCTCCAAGGGACTCTAGACAACTAGGAAGGTTAGCATGTGTACATGAGACTATGCCTAAGGTCGACGAACTCACTGTTCGTGGCTCTAACTCAAGCTGCCTCAGGACACAAGTATTTACGAGTACCAGTCATGTCCTATCCATATAATCTCTTACTGGCCTAATTATACAGCCAAGAAGTAAGGAAAGAGACACAGTATATCCATTCAGAAATCAAGCACAATTCATGAAACATACACCGTATAACCAAATTCATGCCCAGTTACAGCTAAATTACACCGAGTAAGAAATCACTTATCTATTACAGGTTGTCACCAACCAACTGACTGTGGGTGTTCGTCCTTCCACCCAACCATAGGCTCAGAGGCATTCAATATTAGCACTCTGGCCACCCCTGTGCCAAGCCATGATATCACCAGGGAACTCTCACTCTTCTCGAGGGTTCTCTCTCTGTTTCAGTTTCTGTTCGGGTCCTGTTTTCTGCAACTCAGAGCTTTCTCAATGAT